>WEDG01011541.1:0-31301 GCA_017591395.1 Schistocephalus solidus
TGGGTGTGGAGGTGGCACACAACGCGGAGACCCTCACCTGGTTTAGCCCTCCGGTCGTGACGGTGTCCCGGGGTGTGGGCGCTGGGAAGAACCCAACTTCGAGGAGCCACAGGTGAGAGTTGGGTACCAGTTAGAGGGGGCCACAGGAGCATTCACCACCTGTACGAGACAAATGGAGCGACCAACTGCTATCTGTGTGGTGCTACCCCTTACTAGTACCCCTACACCCCATATTCCCCATTACTAGCATTGCCACGACTAGTGATAGCACACATTCAGTGCGCAGTTTTTTTTCTACGCTCTAGCCCCTCCATCGTTGCACGCGCCTTGTAATCTGGTCAATTTTTAGCGCATATTACTGCTGTAGCCGGCGTCCCGTGCTTTGACTGCCGGTTTTTAATTTTTTTTTTTATCAGAGTCGTGCGTATGATTTTTGCTCCCGGAAATGCACGTTAGAGCTATGCGACTGCAGAAAACTGGTTCTTTCGTTAATATCACCGGGCACGTCTCTTGAAGGAGGTTGTTTTCCATTACTTGAGGTCCAGAAAATGTTCACCAATTCCACTCTAAACGGTCAAATTTTGTCGATAAAAGCAAGCAGACTAGTTCTAGGATTTTTACCAAATTGGCAAATTTAAGAGTTCCATGATGATGATTTGACAAGGAGGAATTCTGATATTGTCACGGGAAAAAGTGTTCACTTGTGTCCTCCCCATCTGAATGATTACTGCGCCCAGGCACAGTATGAAGACGGAATATGAGGATGATGGACGGCTCGTTACGTTTGTTGACCAACTGCGAGTAATAGTTATGCAAATAACCAACATGGAATGAAATTGCGGTAAATACCCACTCTGGTGCGCCTGACCAAGCACGTCCATATGCGATTAATGCGGGACATATTTCTTTTAACGGGTATGTGGTGTCATGGTAACCGCGTCCAATAAATACTGCACCCCTTTTTTTGTCCACTATCCTTATCTGTTGCGTTCTCCAGTATCGCTTTCAAGTTGGAATCCTGCCACTCAGGCAAGCTAAATCCGTGTTCAACTGCTGTTATTATTGTTATTAGCTTCCCTTCTATCAAATAAATTTAAACGTCATTAGTTTAGTTTTTACGTTTTAGCATTGCTCTTTCTGAACCACTTGCGAACTTGGGCAAACCGTCGTTTGTTTGAATACGCATATTACCAGTCAACGCTTACACTATGGACAATACTTAAATTACGTTATTTCTTTCGTTGAGATGTGCTTCATCCCTTTGCACAATTTCTAGGTTTCTCCAAACATTGAGTGCTTGCCCCGGACACGGGAAGGGTTATGCGTTATCTCATCTGCTCGTTTACCTCTTAATCCTCACACCGCCTCACCGGCATCTCAAGTTACCGCCGTATTATTGTGGTTTCTTAACTTTCGAAGAAAAACTTATTTTGGGGATATTTACTCCACTTACCTGCATGGGTCTTCGTTGCGCTCTCTTCGCCTTCACTCCCTCTAAACCTTCCTTACAGCTGATCGCTAACCGCACCAAATGTGTGTTCTTAACCACACCGCATGGTTAGCCACGTACGGACATGCTCTGCATCCTGTCGTGCGTCCAAGTAGGTCGAGATGTTTTCAACATTAACCGTCACCGGCTTCATTTTTCTTTAGAATTCTCCAATCGATCGGGCAGAAGCAGCACTAGACCAGTACGGCTATGCGCAGACCTCATCAGTCTTCCTCAAAATGACTTCCGCCACGTTGGTCACGTTGGTGCCGATGGCACAATCTTTGGGGATCTTGGTCTCGTTTCGAGGGCTTTCTCTGATCTTGAAAGAGGTTCGTCTTAAATCTGTCCTCTCCCCATATTCCTTCGAATTTGATTCACTTTTTTATGAATCTGGTTCATCAATTGGCGATGTTGACATTTTGAAATCCAGCGTTCATGCCCTGTCATGAGTACTGTTTTTGGGCAGGAGATTGCTCCCCTCTTAGCATTGATCATCAGCAAATCCAACCAGATGTTGCGGACCACTGCATTCCTTTCATCGAAAAATCCATTTTTTCCATGGCTATCTGTTAGTGATTACGAAGAACTATTTGGTTGAGGGATTGTCTACCAGGGGGACGTTTTCTTTGAATGCGGACATCTCCACTCTCGACATTTTGGCCGTTGCTTTTGACGGCGTCCACCATGTGCTCCACAGCAAAGTAGGCCCAGAGACGGTGACTTGCGCTGGTATTCTTTTATATTGATAGTAGACGTGCTCTCTCTCTCTCTCTCCACCTCACCTACCTGGACAGACTCAATAAAACTGGAGTCAGTATCGGGCGCAGGTGACTGGCGTGGCGTGAGCTTGCGGCTAGGTGTACCATCACACCTCCACATATGTGGCATTTGTTATAGGTACGCGTCCTTAATAACGCCTTCCGGGTCCTGATCTGACCTCCGTGTTGGTCCAGTGCATCTACTGTGTACCCCGTTTTAGGGGCACACATCTCCATTCACCACCTCTAGCACACCAGTTTTATATTCGGAGACAGTATCGGATGGCTGGTGAGGTCTTTTATAAGTGCTGGCAATATTGCTCTTAATACAGTTACTATTTCGACCCTGTTCCAAGAAATAACTTTTGTGATCGGTGCTCCGCATGCCTGACTGTATGCGAGTCACAGAAAGCTGTTGAGAAGAAATAGACGCGATCGCTGAAAAAAGAACTTTATTCGCCGGACTTTGCGGATTCATGCTCGAATCAATGATCAGAAACAGCATCAGGGGGCGGAGCAGAATCGCACTAAGGCCGGCCGCACTCTCCCTGCGACAGTGGCCCGTTGGCTGAATTTGGGAGCAGTGCTTGACGTTGTGTGGCCCTCCGTATAAATGTGTTCAAAGGTAACGAGTAAGGTCTCGTTCAGACTCCGTGCCGCCAACTATCACCTACCCTGCATAATTTTGGTCCCTTTTTGGTCTAATGAAAGGGCTGATCAGTGCCTTTGGGGCTCTGTTGAAATACACGCGGATTGCATCAGGTCTTTGGGGTGAAAATACGCGTCCCCATTGTATGGACACATGGGCATCGTCATTCGGCCTGCCTCAGAGATCACTTTGATCTTGAGAAAATGTGAAGCGACGTTTATCCCCTCTTCCCCCACGGAAAATTCTGCTCGTGCATATAAGTGTTTCAGGGTGCATAAGATTACAGGAAATTCAGTCAAACTTCGCTTTTTCTATCGCCCTCGGTTATGTATTTGTGTATCAGTTGCCCCTTAAACGGGCCGCGTGTTATATGCCCCGGAGCAAGACAGGGGAGGGCTCGATCATGACACGACAGGCTCCCATAAAAAGCCGCGAGTGGGGTGTGGTGGCACGCGTAGGTACAAGCTCACGCCGCGCCATCCACCTACGTCCGGTTTTCTTGACTCTGTCTTGACACCGGAAACAGGCGGGTAAGGGCAGAGATAGTGTGGAAGATGCAGTGCATGTCTACTATCCCTTAAAACTAATTCACGGCGAGTCACCATCTTTGCGCCACCATGCTGTGGGGCACACCGTGAACTTCGTCGAATATGACGGTGCACTGTCATTTGAGTATCGACCATAAGGGTATCAATCAAAACCCACTTTCGGATTACCATAAAACATTGTCCGTTTTTTTTACTTTCTGTTAGTCTTTCAACCGGAAACCGTAGGATCCCGTGATTTCCTCTTCTAACAAGCTGTTGTTTCAATGGTTTCACGTGTGCCAACCTATTCTAGGCTTTAAGTTTCTTGTGGTACCTTGATTGAGGAGTTTGACGTTTTCTCTTTGCACGGAATTACCAATTGTTTTGTTGAAGTTCTGAAAGTTGTCAACCTTCTTTAGGTCAAAGTCCTACTGACAGCTGTCTAACCCTGGAGAGCAATTCGGACAAGGAGAACCCACGCCTCTCTGATATAACTCTCAGCGAGGTCAGGCATATCCTCCCTTCCACTTCGTTTTTTACTACTTTGCACACTTTTGCAGTGTTACGCCCGACCATACAGTTGGGTTACAGTTCATTCCACCTATCGTCCACCAGCTTCGGTAAAAACAAACTTTTCGCTGTTGTCTCAAAATCTGACCTTATCTGTAATATTTCGAACGCATGTTGTCTTATTAACGATGTAGGATACCCACCCATAGATCGGTTGCGGGACTCACTCGTACCGTTGTGCCTTGGGGCTCACTCTAGAGCCCTGCCAATACCGCGAATTGGCTAGTATTATAGGCAGAAGAGCATTACCGACAAAGACGATGGAGGCAGCTTATTAGCTGTCATCAACCAGCCATACCCAACCTCAGGTGGTGCGCCACCCGAGGTTCGAACCCGCAACCGGTTTTTTTAGAAATCCAACGTTCTAACCATTGAGCCACGGACTCGTTTTCTTGCCAGCTTTGATCGGGAATTTGAACAGTATAACACGTAGATAACACCCTAAGGGTGCAATAAGACAGACGCAGACAGCTCTTTCATGGTCGTTACCGATCATCAGTACGCCATATATATATATATATATATATATATATATATATATATATATATATATATATATATATATATATATATATATATATGGTTATAATGTGGAACCGACAAAGACAAGAGACCGGAATGGCCATTTCTGGCTTATTAGCCATCATCAGCCAGTCATACCCAATCCCAAGTGTGGAACACCTGGGATTCGAACCCGCGACCTTTGGTATTTGAGTCGAACGCTCTACCGTTGAGCCACGGGCTCGTTGTTTTGTCGGTTGCGATCAGGAATATGATGATAGTGTGTGGCTCACCGATCTGCTTAAGGAACATTTACGTTCCGTTGCGCCGTGGAACTCAGACTAGAGTACTCACAGGCAGTCGCATAGCGACGTGTACCATATGTTGATAATTTGGAACCGACAAAGACAAGGGAGACCGGAATGGCCATTTCTGGCTTATTAGCCGTCATCAGCCAGTCATACCCAATCCCAAGTGTGGAACACCTGGGATTCGAACCCGTGACCTTTGGTATTTGAGTCGAACGCTCTACCATTGAGCCACGGGCTCGTTGCTTTGTCGGATTTGTATTGGGTATGACTGGCTGATGACGGCTTAATAAGCCAGAAATGGCCATTCCGGTCTCCCTTGTCTTTGTCGGTCATGTTATTCCGCCTATATACTTAGCTGCCTTACGGCTGCTGGCGGGGCTTGAGAGTTAGCCCCAAGGCACAACGGGACGAGTGAGTCCTGTAACCGATCGGTGAGCGCCCCATTACCATTGTCAATATTCCCGATCGAAACCGGCAAGACAACGAGCTCGTGGCGCAGTGGGTAGAGCGTTGGACTTCTGCCCAACAAGGTCGCGAGTTCGAGGCTCGGGCGCCGCCGCGCCTGGGTTTGGGTATGGCTGGCTGATGACGGCTAATAAGCCAGAAATGGCCATTCCAGTCTCCCTTGTCTTTGTCGGTCATGTTATTCCGCCTATATAATTAGCTGCCTTACGGCTGCTGGCGGGGCTTGAGAGTTAGCCCCAAGGCACAACGGGACGAGTGAGTCCTGTAACCGATCGGTGAGCGCCCCATTACCATTGTCAATATTCCCGATCGAAACCGGCAAGACAACGAGCTCGTGGCGCAGTGGGTAGAGCGTTGGACTTCTGCCCAACAAGGTCGCGAGTTCGATACTCGGGCGCCACCGCGCCTGGGTTTGGGTATGGCTGGCTGATGACGGCTAATAAGCCAGAAATGGCCATTCCAGTCTCCCTTGTCTTTGTCGGTCATGTTATTCCGCCTATATACTTAGCTGCCTTATGGCTGATGGCGGGGCTTGAGAGTTAGCCCCAAGGCACAACGGGACGTGTGAGTCCTGTAACCGATCGGTGAGCGCCCCATTACCATTGTCATATATATATATGTATATATATAGGTATATACGTAAGTGAAATAAGTGTGTTATCCTCACTGTTGTGGTTGGAATCTTGCTCTATCCCATACTTTGCTTCTGAATATTCCTCACTTCATAAGGTCTATGTTGTACTGATGATTGGTAACGCCCGTGAAACAGCTATCTGCGTCTCGTTTATTACAACCTTAGCTTGCATGTAGCATGTGTCCTTTGGCACAACATTCGTTGTCGCCGATAGCGTCCGGCCAGAATGGGATCGAGCAAGATCCTTACCACAGCAGTGACGATGAAGCGCTTACATTACTTCAATTTGAACAACGTTGCACGCGCGCCGACAGCTCGGTTATGGGGCTCACTCGTTCCATTGTACCTTGTCTCATAAATACCGACGAGAACAGGGGAGAATGGAATGACTATTAGCCGTTTTCAACCAGTCATGCACCAACAGTAGACTTGAATGACATTGGATTGGAACCCGAACTATTTGGTCGGCTGGATAGCGAGCCTGCTTTGAAACCCTTTAAAATCCAGAAGCGTCATCCCTGTCTCCCTTGTTTTTACCAGCATTTATTGTGCCCTATTACCGTTCGCTATTTGAGACTGTTCGTGGGGCCTCTAGATTAAGCTCTGGGACATGCATCCTTCTACTGGCATATCTGTGAACGCCCCTCACACGCTAGTTACCTAGGTAAGGATTGCTTACTTGGCGCCCTAAACAGGAAGCGCCCGCAATGCAGTTGGCTTGGTGCCTAATTCTTGGGAAATTAGGGTCAAGGTTAGGGTTAGAGTTTTGTTTGGGGCTTGAGTAGGGTTAACGTTAAGATCAGGGCGTCGGTTTAGGTTTATGTTAGGTCATATTTTGGAGTTCGGACACGTAATCTTTACGCTTCCCTGAATCATGCCCAGAGCTACGTTTATTACTTGGGTCAGGCATTCCTATTCCCATACCCAGTTGTGCGGGGGTCTAGTATATGCAATCCGTGGCACTTAGCGGATGGAATTCAACTACTGCCTTGTCGAATTTGCGACTGCAGACGGGTACCTCTGCTATTTAAACGCAGGACATCATGCAAACTTGCACAGCCCTCAAGTGCACCCATTGTATTGCCGAGTCTAGAAGTCAGCAGACCGACAACTTGATCCCACCTGACGGTGTTTCTCGTTTCCTGGCTGTGCTGTGCTCGGTTTCCGTATGTTGCTGCTCTCATGCCAGCAACAATGTATTTGACGAGCGCTCATCCTTGCTACTGATGATCCAATTCCTTATTCGGTCTAATTCGGAAATATAGGAAGAGCCGACATCGACCAACTGCCAGCACACTGACTTATATTCAATCTAATCAATAAATCTGTTCATCCGTCACCATCGCCTCTTTGGTGGATGCTTGGTAGTGATGTTGGCTCACTTTATCTGTCTTTTGAAACTTTGTTATCCTAACTCCTGGATCCCATGCGGGGGGATGGAAATTCTGCAAATTTTTTCCATGGATTATTGAAGTTCAGACTAATTGCCGTAACATACATGCCGTTTTATAATGTTTCCCTTCGTCGCCCGGTATATGTGGACCATTTGCGTACTGTTCTCTCTGTGTGTCACAACTCCTGGGCGTTACCCGGTGACTAATACACTACATCATTGCCCTAGGTGTGCTGTGCCTGTCTAGCTTTCTCTCGCGCTGGCTTTTTAATATTTTTACATGCGCATTTTGTTCATTTCTCGCCCTTCAGTACCTTACTACTGTTTATGCTGACCCCACCCCACACACCCCCTAATCCTACTTTCCATTCTAGAGCCACCATGGAGGCCCATTTAACCTTGAATCTTCGACCACAGGAAAGGTAGATTTGTTAGCTAATGTGTCATGCTTTATCTTCCTTGTTGACTGTTTTTCAACCAACTGCAGAAAAGAACTTAATTCTACGAAGTCAGCAAGCTTAAACAGAAGGCTTCTTCATAAGGTCCCCCCAGGGTGAATCATAATTTCACCGCTAAACGGGGTTTTTTCTTGTTGCGATGCCCAGGTGGAGGCATACATCCTTCGGGATTGATAATCGTGCTAACGCCCCGCGCGGTTTCGCTACCTAGTAAGCAGCTCTTGACAATCTGGCCTTGCTCAGAAAACGCGAGAAGAGGCCTCCTGTAATACCAGAATGATGATAATAGGAAGGGGTGGGGGGACTAACTGTTTTCGGGAACGATAGGTAAAAAACTACATTTACGTCATTAGCTTGTTTAAATGCACCAGCAAAGCGTAAAAACACAAGCACGCAATTTACAATACTGGAAATTAGAACTATGAACGGGCGGAAATAATGAAAATGGAGGGCATTGCTTAGACATATTCCAGGCGAACTGATCCTAGTCGGTGGTAAACAATCAAATTGGGGGGGGGGAGTAAGAAAAATACATATTCATAGTTGTCTTTAACATCCGAGTCCCGTGATTTCCGTGACTGAAAATATAATTGCAGTTAAAAAAACGGATAGCCTAACCCTAAAACCACGCTCCTAACTCCAGTCCTAACCTCTGACCCTAATAGGCAGGCGTGACGGGAAATGCGTAAAAGGGAAGTGGGCTTGTCTTAACCCTACCCAAATGTCATAAATAGGCATTTTTTAGACTTAAAAACTAGATGTGCTACATATCCGATCGTTACTCCACTCTCACTTGTTGCTCCACAGAGTTGTGCTCTGCCAACAGCCACAGCCCAATGGCAGTCCCTGACCGACGGGATAAACAAACGGATTGGCATGTGTGTGTCCACTTCCGGTTCTCAGTTAGTTCACATCGCTTCTCCGCCCCCCTCCCTCCCTCCCCCCAACAGAATGAGCGTAAGTACTCCAACAGACAGTGCAGGCCAATTCAGGTTGACTCTTCTACTATACCCTCGTCGTGACCCATGGCTGAATTTGGTTGATACAGCACAGCTTCCCTGCCTGCAAGGACAAGAACCAAAAATGTAGCCTGAAAGTTCTGGTACCTATGTTATCAATGAGCTGATCATGACGTGTGGAAGTTAAAAAAGCAGTTGAAAAAAGGCACCAAACATAAATCCCTGCACTCCTCTCCATGCGTCTCCTCCTCGTTAAGAGATCGCGGATCCCGCTTGTAGGGACCAGCCCATGTGTAGCACGCCTAGATTTAGATCCAACCCGTCGAGCATTGTACCTGCGCCCACTCAATTTATCTGACGTTCTCCCGCTAACCAAAAAGGGATGTAGGTTAGGATAAAAAATGACGTATCTGTGTCGAAAGTCTGCCACCTTATAGCCTGTTTCAAGTACAGACCATCACTACGAGTCTTTGAAGCAGTCGGGATGCTCCGTGCTTGCGACGTCGTGTTAGCCTTCACAGGCTCGTGGAGTGTGCTGCCTTACCGCATTAATTTATATGTTACGCTGCTCAGCTTATAGGCGCCCTGAGCGTTTGTGTGTTTTCAAGCCACTCTGTTGTCCGGGAGAAATCAGCAACTGCTAATTTTATGTATTATTTTTGTGGTTTATGGACGCATTCCAGTCCACATCCCCCACACTTCCCCACCGGCGGAACTCTTATTCAGAACTGAGCTATTCAGAAGGATGTTGCTTGGCATCGCGTAGCAAATTTTCGCAAAGAAGTGTCCTCTGACTTATTTGCCTTTTGCCCAGCGAGATGCGTAGAACTGCGGCTGGGTTGGCAGGGCTCATGCGTACATGCAGCACCTTCTCCCCTTGACCTCCTCTGCACCGTTCTTTTAGTTCTCATCCTGCGACACCGATAGGGACGGCTGGATGGAGACCTCCAAATGGTCCTCACGGCCGCCCACTGACAAACGTCTCCCCTCAGCTCGCCAATGGAGAATAAGCTCTTCCCGAGGTCGGCTGTGGGAGACCCTGTCGCCAAGACCATCAGGCCTCCCTCACCACCCGCCTTGTCAGGGGCCCTGGAGGGCGGTGGCGAGGAGCCGTCTGTAAGTTTTGTTTTCTCGTCTTCGTGAAGATTTATCACATTGTCGCCGTGTCATTCGAGTCGATATTGAATCCACTGTTGCAGATTTTTGCTAGGTTTTTCTGGTAATCTGCCAGTGTCATTATTGATCTATCAGGGGAAGTTTTGGATACTCATTTTTACTTTTAGATGTGCATGCACATTATTTTACAGTTTGAGGAAAACACTTTACCTAGTGGGCTAATAAAGCAGTTTTAAGTCAGTCCACCAGGTTACCGAACTGAAAACGAACTAACGTGACCTTCAAACGTACCTCGGCTGACTTTCAGAATTATACGTTTTTTTTTCTTCGGGGAAGGGTTATTGCGCTAACGGCATCAACAGCGCTCCAGAGCTAAACGAAGTACGCAGTAGGGGACACAGGATGAATATTTTCTCTCTCACTGGTATTACGGCACCCGTCGGTATCAGCGTCATTCCGGACTCAACGGCACTATCTAACTTTGGATGAGGATGGTTCTACTTAACCCAAATTAAGGGGTTTTCTAAGAGTAGGAAGAGCGGAAGACAGTACGCGTTGGAGAAGTTGATGTGCTTAGTGAATGTCCAGGAATTACCATGACAATGCTGAACTGGAGACAGCATCCAGCTGGGTGTGCTGTCTGATTTCTTCTTTTGATTTTCTTCTACAAGGGGTACGCAAAAGGGATAACTACTTTATGTGGGCAATTAGGTAAACAGTTCTGCCCTCTCCCATTGGGTACGTTTACCAGACACTCTGCTCAGTTGGCCACGTAGCGTTCATGAGAAATCACCGCGGCGGCCATTGACTAAACCCCTTGTTAACTAAACCCCTTGTTAACGCTCTCGGTGATTTTGTGATGACAAACTTTAAGGCGCGACGCGTCCACGATGATTTGTTTTTACGACATCAAAGGAGTCATCCACGTTAAATATACTCCTCATGACGGCACGATGAAAATATCTGCAAGCGCTGAAGCGATTGCTTGAAGCAGTGAATTGGGGCCTGGCTGCTTCATCATTTTAACGAGCCTGCCCACACAGTGTTCCAAAGCAACCAGTTTTGGCGGAAAACGACATGCCAACCTCGCTCCTGCGGCTTTTTATTCACAAGAATGAACGAAAACTTAAAGGGAGAGCGTTTTCTGAGCGTAGAAGAGGCTAAAAAGTTGCTGAAAGTAATTTAACAGCATTATTTCAGAAGAATGTAAAAGATGTTACGAACAGTGGAAAACTCGTTAGGACAAGTACATATCATCTTGTGCGTCCTGAAGGCTATAGGGCTTAATTTACAGGCAGATGTAGTGAATACAGTTCAGAGAGGAATCACGGTTCCAATTTGACAGAGATCAGAACTTCTAACAAGTGAAGTTTTCCGGTTTTCTTTCCTTATTATCTGCCTGGACAACTATTCCTGTCGCGGACAGCCACTGACACGCAGGGACTGTGACTTGAGAACAAATTTGCGCTTCATCTACCACTCTCTCTCACTCTCCTCCCTCACCTGAGTCCGTTGTTAAGACCGAGTCAAGAAGACCGGAGGAGGGAATTGACGCAGTGACTGACAGACCTAAAAAACACCCACGCATGTCACACATGCCTGATCCGCGCAGACTGACCCGGGATTTCACATGAACGAGAAAGAGATGGCTCGGATCCCCGACCGAGTTAGAGTGCCATAAAAGCCAAATTAAAAGGGGACTAGCACAACCCAGCCTGTGAGGATGACCGAGCTATCTCGTCAGTTGGCAGCCTTCCAAGCCGCGGCTTTTGGTGCACTGTGATAAATTCGTGCGCATCAGATTATTTACAGTGACCCGTCATTCCCCTCAGTCTCAGTTATCCTGCTTGTGGACTGGTGCTGTTCCATCAAAGACTTAATCCGGATGGTAGTTGCATTTCCTTTCGTGTTTAACAAGCGACTAGCTTCGTTCTCGTACTCCGTTGCCACGCCTCTCTTTGCATTGGCAGCTCTTCGACATGGGCTCCTCCTTCATGGACGAGGTCTTCAAGTGTTTCAGCCTGTCCGTCTCCGATACGGTCGATACGTCCCTGCAGTCTGCGCCCATAAACACAAAGCCGTCTTGTCACGCAGAGGTCACTCAACCAGAACGCATTCCTGTTTATGACGACGTCGTACCGACCGTTGAATCTACTTCCTCAGTCTCGAACACTTCCCCGCGGATGCAATCCTCGTCGCCCCCAGCACCAGCAATTCTAGCCCCGTTGACACGCGACTCGCCCATCCAGCGGACTTGTCTCAAGAAGACTGATGTGTAAGCCCTGTCTGGTTTCTATGCCACTATAGCATAATCCCCCGGGGCTCTGCGGTTGTTTCCTTTCTGTTTGCAGAAACTGAACGCAAGGCACTCAAACATAAAAGGGAGCCTTTAAAACGGTTATTGTCCCGCCTATCGAGTTTTTAAGTGTTGCAACCACCAACTTGCATCCAACTTCCGACGTTATGTGGACTGGAAACCGCCCGAGGCGATCCCACTTTCTGAATGTGAACCGTTACTTCAGTTGTTTCCGTTTATTTTTGACATCTCTTCGCGGTTATCAGTTTATCGAGTCATGTGGTTAAGCCATACGGCCACACAAAAAATAAGTTTTAAATAGTTGTCCGTACAAAGTCTTTTCGAGCTCTAAAATCATTTTGTGGCTCAGGGGTTTGTTCACCAGTCTGCATTTTCCTTAGGCCTTCGAATTAGTTGATGTGCATGTTTCAGAGAAACTTACCGGAGATTCTCTTGAATTTTGATGGAATTGCTTATTATCACTTCTTCTTAAATTCTCCAAATTGGGCAATTTTTAAAGCGGCAAAATTCAACATCTCAAGGCACAACAATCCCTTAGGGAGTGAATACGACCAATAAAAGTTCGTCTTCCGATGGTTCCCATTGAATCAGACAAAATAGAGTTGATCGTTCTGATGAGACTTGGGTAAGGATCTAATATATGTAACCACGGTATAATTACGATGTACGTGGATCCTTATGTGAGGGTTACGTGTTAGGGTTAGAGCTCGAGTAGGGGTTCATTTTAAGCTTTAGGGTTAGTTTAGGGCTAGTTTACAATTCGCTACGACAGTTCGTTGTTCGAATTTCGCGCTACTTCGTAAACCGACTTTGTGTATTTAAACAAAAAGTCTTCGTATTTACTATATTTTCTATTTTCCAGCGTACATTTTCGTACTTTTGCCATTTTTCGGCACCCATCTTACTATATTACGATAATTACCACCTTTTCCATATCACAGGAGACTTCGCGTGTTGGTTTGCCACGTGGTTACAAATATTATCTCCTTGCTGAGATTTATACTCGAAGCGATCCTCTGTGTGTGAAGCGTGGCTAATTCAAGATGCAAAGCAATGTCTTCCCAATTGCTGCCGGAATCTCCGACTGTCGCATACGTCAATACTTACTAACAGTGACGATTTCGGTATACAAGAGCGATTGACAGAGTTGGCTGTGGTCGGCAGACGACTGTACTTAGATTGGTGTGATGACTCGTCTCATAAATGTCAACAGTTTGTATGCACTGACTTCTTCATTCGCTAGATCTGGTCTAACAGACATAAATGTTAACGGCATCACGAACCAGTCTGCTGTGAATCACGACCTATTCATCGCAATAACTGTTCGCTCCATCTGGCATTTAGTACCTGAGATTTCTTGCGGGTTTTTCAGCCCACGAAGTTCCAAGTAGCACCGAATTGTTTGTCAATCAACTCTCCTCGCTGTTACTGATCAGCCTGAAGAATTGGTCAAATATCCCAGAACCCAATTATTACCAAATGCACAGATTGACGACAAGATCGCCGCCGTACTCTATGTTTGCTCGCAGCGATTTGAAAAGTCGTCGAGTGATCCGTACTGATTTCTTGGTTGTCATAAAGGTCCGCATATTGTGGACCATCATCTGATCAGTCTCTCATGGCTATGCCTGCATATGAGCAGTCTTTCCGGTGGGTGAGTTACGCAGACAATGAACGATCGTGCGACCCCACCAACCTGACAATTTGACCGTCGAGTTTGACTATGTCAGCCGTGTTCTCCAAAGTAAAGTTGTGCAGGAATGGGTACTTGCACTGAATTATAGTGATATCACACTTACATTGAATCTACCTCACTCTCTGTTCCACTCCCCTACCTGGGTCCGGCGTCAAGACAGAGCCAGCAGGGCCGAAGATGAGAGAAGGAGCAGGCCTACGCTCTGTGCTCCACCACAAACAAGGACACAGGAACAAAATAGGGGGTGTAGGATCCCAGCTGAGTGGAAATGCAATAAAGCCCACATTAAGAAGGAGCCATTGAAGTCTGACTCTCGATCCGGGGGATTGCGTTATCTCGTCAGCTGGAAGCCTTGCAAACCGCAGCTTTTAGGGCACTGTGATAGCTTCCCGCGCGTCAGATGGTTTATAGGAAAGAAAATGCACTGAGCCGTCGACCCAACTCTCTCCTCCACCCCCAGCATCAGGCCACCGTCTGAGCCAGTCAGTTGTCTGATGCAGGGAGTGGGTGCAGTGGCGGACAGGGCTGGCGAACCCGTCTGCGCGCGCCACAGCATGCCCTGGTCCCCTTGACACCCGCACCAGGATTACCAAAATCAGGTAGTAAGAAGGAGCCATCGCTGTCTACGAATCTAGTAACCCGGCAATTAACACAATGGATAAGGGTCGGTAAGCGTATAGGTAGGTGTGTAATACGGTCAAGTTCTGTGCTAAAAACAGCTCCCTTGAAAGATGACGATGAACATTAAAATTTCCTTTTACTGCCAACACGTTACCGCCATTTTCCTTTCTGTAACCTGCCTTTACCACATTCCCACCATTCCCGTATTACACATTTACCTATCAGTTGTATTTCCTTAGAAGGGTCCTAGGGTCGCTGCCGGTTAGTGGGGTCCCGTAATCATTCGTTGCCGATACACAGACCACTTTTTGACTGTCAGTCTGTACTCGCTGTGTCACCGTCGCGGGAACATTGCTGAATATTCGGAGAAGGCATCTGGGGCTGCTTGGTCACATTCTTCATCGCCCTCCCTGAAATAATTTTCGTATAGCTACCTTGAATCTGACACCGATGCAGGTGAAGAAGAGGTAGTTGGCCTCAGATCGGATTCAAAATAACCCTTCTATTGATGGAGGTCCTTTTTAGGCTTAACTTATTCAATTTTGCGCTACTGGAGCAGGGTTTTACGCGCAGAGAGGAACCCTCTTCCACCTCGTTGAAACTGGGTAGGTCAGCCTTAGCCAGTATATATAAAAGGTACACAAGTTTTAGTCTCGAGCGCTCGTTGACCATGTGCTTTCGAATTCTTTCCTGACATTAATTTAGCACATACTTTCGTTTTCTGACTGGCCGCTTCAGCTGAGCTTTTGGCAATAAGGCAGCGCAAACGACTTCGCTCTGACGGCGGTGCTCTACCGCGTGGAGTGATGGCCCTTTACGGTTATATTAGTAAAACAAAACGTCTTCGATCGCTGGCGAATTTTGGCACGCCAGCTGAGTCTTTTTTCTTTTTTGGTTGTTTTTGTCAATAATTTTTGAGTTTCGGTCTGGATTATATGATTAGTCCGAATTGTTTTTATTCCTCTCCCCCCACCCCACCCCCGGACATGACATTGGATCAGGGACCACCCGTACTAAAGATGGCCCTGCGCTAAATTCCAGGGAGCTTAGGGTTACGGTTAATGTTTGGGATTAAGATTAGAGTTGTGATTAAGGTTTAGATTAGGGAATATTTACTTCTCCTGGCATTTAGTGCATGCCCACCTGTATTAAGTGGGTGCATATTAACCCCAGTTTCCTACCGGGGGGAGTGGAGCATATAAGCAGTTCCTTACTACTTAGCTATGTTGTGCCAATCCTTCCTCAGTATACTCCTGTGCCTGCAAAATCACTCCCTTCATCTTTTCTTATAGCTATTGACGCCCATAGCTGCTGTGGCTGGTTCACACCTCTTTATAAACACCTATTTTTGCCCTACCCAGCCTTGGGTAGTTTTTCTGAAGAAATCGTTGCATGTTTCTTGGTCAGTTCGGGCTCTCTTACTACGTATGATGGCTGAACTGTGTGTGGGGTGACTCACTGCTGTGAAAGAAACCATTGGGGTGTGCTTTTTCGCTGGCAATACATTGCATTGCATAAATGTCATCCTTGGGACGGGTAGTGCCGGTAGTGTCTGACGGTACATGGTTATGTCCATTAAAAGACAACTGCACAGATACGCCTGCTGGAACTATGTCTGGTTTCCTCGTTAAAGTTGGGGCCGACACGCTTGTACACTAAACGCACTCCATTTTTGAGGCCGCTATTAGTTCGCCATATTTTTTTAGCCTGCTAGATGCGTGTGCCTTGCCTGAGATTAATCTCGACAAGGCTCGAATATGTAAGTCCATTGAGGAAATGCAGCGCAGTGACTCCTGTAAAACGGGAGGGATACCACTTTTATTTTTATAAGTATGCCAACTGAGCCCGGCAATTGATGCAGTCCGCGGGAGGCATTGAACATACTCGAATTTCTAACACTAGTTCGTTTTATCACTCCAACGAGGTGCTATAACAGATGCGCAATATAAAATATTCGTGCAGACGGGCGGAAGGCAGGCAATCTGAGGTTATTCGTCAGAGCAGGTCGGATTGGGTAACATGGTATGCTGCAAATAAACATACCCCTACCCCTAACCTTTAATCCCAACTCTTAACTTTAGCCTAAACTTAACATTGAGGTTAGCTAGAAACGTAACTCTAAGATATTGTGTCTACTTAAATCAAATAAGAGGGCGTGTTATAATAACGAAAAACTAAGGACGCATATTCGATGGTTACCTTTATCTCAGCCTTCGTGAGGTCCGAGTAACCGCGGCTGAACTGCCTCGCTGACTCGGGAAATAGTTCCTTTTGCCGTGCCGAGTACTTCGGTATAATCTTTTCCGACGATTGGTCTTTGCTCACTCACCTTTTGTATGATTTAGATGCAGTTCATCCTCATTTTTCCTGCTAAATAACAGGGATTCTGATGTGCTTACAAAGCGGCATGTCTCATGACATTGCCGGGAAAGCCAAGAGAGACCGAAACGAAAATTTCTGGCTGATTAGTCAATCGTATCCAACCCCAGGTGGTGCACCACCTGAGGTTCCAACCCGTGACCTGTTGATTTGAATTCCAACGCTCTAACCATTGAACCGCGGGCTCGTTGTCCTGCCGGTTTAGATTTGGAGTGAGTCCCGTAACCGATCGGTGGAGTTTCTATCCGCCAATAGCATGTGAGTTCCGCTAAAGATCGGTGAGCGTTCATCAGCGAATATTTCATGTCCGTTCGTCGGCACTGAACCATGAGGTATGAACGACTTTCAAGCTGAAGTGCGGTACATTATTCGTACCTTTTGTAGGGAGAAGTAAGATACATGTCGTTTGTGATGTACACGCAACACAGAATTTACGTCATGCGCATAACTCTGAGGGAAGCATTCGGTTAAGCCTATGTGGATGACAAAAGATGGCCTGATGTTCTGCCGGTCAACATTACATATAACCGCAGAACTTGCATTAGCTCCTCTAACGCCACAAGCTTTCAAGTGGAGCTTCATACTGCAGGATCTCTCTGGTTTTGGGGATTAAGAACCAGCAGTCTACAATGTAAGTTAGTTATCTTGATCAAGATCAGTATATTTTAATAAAATTACTCGTTGGAATTGTTGTATGACCCAACTCTCTGAGTCTTCATTATCTGGGCATTCTATATTTCATCTGTTATTCACAAGTTACTGCGTTCTGAGTGCCTGCTCTGACTCAAGTTTTTTTGTACATTTTCGTATGCAGTCCCTATCAAAGAGATATCTTAACCACTCGATGAAATTTCACTCCTTTTAAGTTGTTGCTTGGCTAAAACTAGTTTTCCTCTACTCTATTTCATCATTTTCCCCATTTTCTAAGCAGGCAAATCTTACATTTTTGTCTTTAATCATTTGTCCATTTTTAAGTCGTATTTAAAAAAATATTCTGAAAAAAGCATGCGTTTTTGCTTCTTGCAAAGCATTTTGACCTTATTTTACATTTTCAAAAATTTATTTCGTGGTTCCTGTTGTCTTTCCATAAGATATTTCCTGAAATCAACTTATTTTGGTTTATGTACCTGAAAAACTCGCCGGAAAACACCTATACCTTTCAAGTAGTTTTTTAAATACCAGTTTATCCCATCCGTGTAGTGACTAGTTTTCAAGAAAGCTTGCCTTTTTGTAAGATGACTAAATGAGACCAATTTTTACCACTTTTGATAGGCATGAGGATCTACTTGGGTGTTCGGAAAGTAATTGCTCTTTACGCTAGGAAATATGAGTTGACCGTTTGTTTTATCTCTGTTGACTCTTTTGTTTCATCCTTAGTTAATGTTCAACGATTGCAATTCTAGAATATCCGACAAGCCTTGCTCTGTAGGGGGACCTACTTTGGATGAAACTATTGTGTCGAATCCACGTCAAAGCACCAGAGATTTTTCATGCTTACCTTTCCATACCCATCTCAAGAGAGTTGAAACAAAAACAAGCAAAGAGGGATTTTTGGTTCAATGTGAGCTTACAGCTGAGATTCGGACGTCATCTCGGCTAACCAAGAATAACAACCTGTCATTTCTTCGTCGAAATTTGGCATGTGCTTAAAAATAGGTTGTGTATAAAAACACAAAACGAAAAAGACAATAATTATTCGGTAATGGGAAGCCAGCACCAACTCAAAAACCAGAGCTCCATCCACAGAAATCCTTGCTCTGTGCTTGGTTGAACATGTAAGGTCTCGCGAAGAATGAGGTACGATCACTGAAACAATAGCAGAGACAGGGCCAGATAAGCGGATTGTATGGCCCAGGTTTTGCAGCATTTATTGGACCCAGTTAATTAATTCGAGTGAGAATCCGAAATTTGAGTCTGACAAAGCTCTTGTTACGGTGATTGCGTGTCCTTCATGACTACTTCCTTGGAACTCGCTTCTCTTATCAAACATGAAAAGTTTCGTCTATTATGAGGTATTTGAACGTGTATGAATCATCAGTGCAGATGTCTATTACAAGCAATTGGATCGTGGACAAGACAAATTCTATCTAAAGTGTCCCGCTTTGGTAAACAGAGTTGTTATTCTCCAGTTTGATAATGCAAAACCACACACCGCAAAAGGAAGAATAAGATAAGATCGTTAGCATGAAAGGTTCTTACACATTCTCCTTATGCACCTGATTGAGCACCTACGGATTTCCATCTGTTCCGATCACTAAAAGGCTTTATAGGAGGCAAGAGATTCAGACTGCAGTCATTGAAAACCGTGGTAAAACTATTCAGATCATTTAAATTTGGTTGTCTGACCTGGTAAAACGCAATTACTGTTCACAGAGAAGCAGTGAAAGGGTACACATATTATTTTAGTTACGATGTTTTACTCAGCAATTTTTGTCCAATCGAAGCAGTCATGGTGGAATGCATGATTTCTTGAGGTCATTTTATTCAATCTCCGTGTTTTTTGGATAAATTATGAATCTAACCATTTTTTTAAAATAGCGACCTGAGTTTTGTGTGGTGTTGTGTTACTGCTTAATCACTCCGGGGTACTTGGATGTCCACCAATCGGTGATCACTTTGATGAAATGCTCTTCGCACGAGAAGCTTGATTTAGGAGATCGTTCTACACTGAGCCCACCGCACCCCCGTCTCTCGTCAGTGGCTCCATATAGCTTTACGGATGAACGTCACGACCACGTCTCCACAGTTGTTTAGGCTGGCGAAGAAAACCACAAGTTAGCAAACCTGTCTATCCGACTCGACTGCATTTGCATCTGAAGTCTGTTTTAGTTAAGAGAGAGGCACCTGTCGTGATTTTTACACGTCAGCCGAGGTCTTTAGGTTGGGCCGACTCCCGCGCCCAAGTATACCCTCAGTTGTCTCGGCTGTCGTACAGCATGAGCATGCTTGTTGTGGAAGTGAAGGTGACGTTAATGCTACGCTGGGCCACTTCCATAATTAAAGTCAGTGTTAAAGCTGCTTGCCCATGGCATTACCGGTTGTATTCATATTCGAAAGAGGGACTATCACCCTCAATTACCAGTGTGACAGAGTTCACTGTAGAATTGTTTGTCCAAGGTCTTCGGGAAGACCGAACACCCAAATTCATTATTTTTCGCAAATGCAGTCTACTTATTCTAAAATAGTAAATCGTTTTATGTGCACTTTTTATCTTTCTCCCGTACTATCTAACCGAACAGCACCTCCATGGCTCCAGCCGAGATCTCTCCCTCTTCACCCTCCATCTCTTCGAGAGCTAGCCCGCCCTCTGCGTCACATTGCGCTCCCCCTCAGGGCTTTGTAAGCAATACGCTTACCCGTGCCCTCCGTAAAACCAGCCTTCGAAACACTTCTTTAACTCGCAGAGGCCGAGTTTCCAGTGCAGTCTCCTTGGAGCAGCAACCGGAAGAGGGTGTTGCAAACATCTCGCCGCCCGTTTCGGGTCGCTCTTCGGCCTCGCGCAAATCCAAACGAAGCCTCGAAAAGTCTGCTCCTGCCAAACCTCAGAAACCTATAATCAGTGGACCAATTGTTATTAGTGGCCCAGTTGTATGTAAGTACTTGTGTCTGTTCATGTTTTTACCCATTCATGTCGTTCTCTTTCTTCGCCAGGTTGGAAGACATTGTGTGGTTGGTGGTATTTTAGTACAGCCGTCGTCTTTCCTGCTGTGCGAGTTCCCTTCCAAATCTTGTAAATCATCTTTAAAGGCGTTTTAAGACCTGAACCTCAGCGTTAAGGACAATTCTGATTAAACATATGTTGTCCCATCCACACTTATGGCACTATCCCTTCGATATGAACACTTCTGATTGGTCTTCTGAAACACCGTGGCTCCTTGATCAGGGCCATTGACTTCGGCACTCCTTGACGTGATTCCTTCGAATTATATTTAAAGACCTTCTGGGACTGGAACGGGTCTGTAGCTGACTGACTAGCACAAACAGTGAGTAGTCATTGGGTCGTCTTTTACGAATGTGCTTTTGAAAGTCCCTGCCGATTATCATGCAACTGTGTATTAATACTTGCGCGCTTCTGCGCAATAGAGCTTTCGTTACATCTCCAGCGTTGGCAATCAATGTTCGTTTATTATTTTACTCATATACGTAACTAGCGGCACTTATTTTTATCTGAAGACATGTTTATAATGACATGCATAATTTTACTGCATCCTGTGCCTGTTCGCTTTAACGACAAATCAGACCGTGCACCTACTGTTCATGTTTTCGTTGTTGGCGTCTGTTTAGGGCCCGGATGAACCATGTTTGCAATTTGCGATTTCGCCACGATTTCAGTACTTTTACCCATCTCCTGCAGATCGAGATCCCCAGTAGTGTCACCACTGGAAAACTCCCTCAAGCCTGACCTCATCGTCCCGTCGCTGTTGACTTGATCAGACACTTTCGTAGTCATCAGTTTGGGGACACCGCCAGGAAAACGACTGACAGTGCAGCCACGTTGCCCCCAGCTGCTACCGTATAATCCAATCGCGCACCGATCCAGTTGGAGCCCTACGGTTCTATTGCACTTTTAGTGGACTACCAATGCCTGGTGCTCCCTCGCACGTGCTTTCCTTCTCCACACTGCACCCGAAAATCCAAATACCGCATGACATTTTTCGTTCATATGCGTACGCGTCCTAGTCACCCATCATCCGTTACCAACATCGGATGCACTGTCCTATGTACCTGTGCTCTTGTATGGCACGCGATAGGTGGAGTATCCTCGCTGCGAAAGATACTACGCACACTGTAATGATAACTCGGCCGAAACGTTCAGCCAGAGAACAGGTATGTGGAGAATGAGGTATTCACTCTCGCGTCAAATCAACCCGTTCCTCACTATAATAAATGTGACGTGCTTGTACTTATAAATACGCCTTAAAGGTCATACTTCGGAATGCAGACATCTGACCGGATGACTCGATCCTTTTTGGCACGATGCTCAATTTGTATGGGTTCGTGCCTTACGTGGCCTTTATAGCTCTCTCACTTACGTCAGCTTCGAGTTCACCTCTCCTAAATGAAGTCTGTCTTATGCAGATCTAAGAATCCGGTCCTGTGTGGCACACGTAGATCAGATATCACAAGCACTGCGACAACAACCAACTCTTGATCGGCTTGGTTTGATCTTACCGTTGGCATGCTGTGGGTGTAGAAAGAGAGGATAAAGTAGATCCATTGACAGTGTGCTTCAATATAAAAAAGATGCCCAAACCACCTCGTGGGGCTGTGTGAAACCTCTTTCGTTGCGGTTGAATCATCAGAGGGCCTTACGTAAGATATGCTGACTGACGAGGAAGTGTGTTTCTTGTGCGTTGAACGCCGTTGCTTACGAAAACGTCCACCACTATTCCACTAGGTTGATCCAATTGAGGTGAGTTGTGCTGTATCTACCTCACATTCGCCTCCCATACTTTCCGTGCTCGTACGGCAAGAGATTGTCCAGACGTTTGGATTTGGACGTAGGTTCAATGACTGACTGAAAAGCCTGTCTGTGATTGTCTTAGGCAACCTGATCCCTGTTCCGCACGTACCAGGCAGCCTCAGATCTCACATAGGCGAGAATTTCGTGGGCTAAATTGGGAAGGAAGCCTTGCAGCCGCACCGCAGCCCTGGGAAGGACCGAATTGCCCCATCAGTTGGCAATCTTCTTAGCCACAAATCTTAGCATACAGGGATGCACTCCAGCGCGTCAGCTTTCGCATAGTGAGGAATGCGCTGATCAGCCATGGTGATGTCATTACCAGCCATACTCTCCTTCTCTCTACTGTACACCGATAGCCTATTACCATAAAGCCAACTGGCAGTTTGGTTGCGCTCTGTGGCTGACAAAGATAAACAGCCCGCTGACGTGTTTCACACACGATCTGATCCCTACTGCATATGTTTCAGGTTACACCAAGTGAGGTGTGCATGTTCTAACATGCGACGTTTCACCAGCCGCATCGTCGCTGTCTACTTCGACCACATGCATGTTGCAGGCGTGATGCGTTACTGACAGGCCTCACATGTGCGTACGTTATGACGTAAGTGTGTTTTTCGCTTAGGGGATTTTGTGTGTGCAGGCAAGATGAGCTGTTGTAAGGGGATCTGGGCCGTTCCTTTACTGTAAATTCTCAAGGATACGCGTATGATCAATAGGCCCATGCAACGACCAACTGTCCTTGAACAATATAGACTAGTAAATGTTGGCCGTATTTTGGAGTTCCAGGCACTGGTTCGCTGGTAGCGGCGTGACGGCTTCGCAAGTGATTTCCCCAGATGTTTTAAAATATGGACAAGTTAGAACTGATTCTACGTTGCTCGTGGAAAGGGCGATAGTGGTGATGGTCAGTAGCATGATGTGGATGTCCTCACTGGTGGTGCTAATGGCAGTTTATGCACGTTTCGCGGTGTGGAGTGCTGATTTGTCGTGTTAGCAATGGAATTAATCCAAAGATGTCTAGCCAGGTCACTCTCTGCCCTGACGGTGTAGGCACGATGGCAGAGAGATTGGCCTGCGACACCTGAGCCACGCGGGCCCATATTTTTGCCTTGATCTTTGCTATCCGATTGATTCTGACGATGGCTGACTGCAGTGTGCCAGACCTGTTGATTCTGTCGTAGGCTGTTCTAGCTCTTAGGATTTATTTGGAGGTGTTTAAGTGCAGTCTTCTGTCGGATACAAGGAAATTCCTACAAACCGACAATTCTAACAGCGTAGCTCAGGAGGGCGCGTCTTCCGGTGTGTGCCATTTCCAGCCAACAACAGTGGTACCTTACCTATGTGACGCGATGCTACTCCACATAATTCTACCCAGACCCACCGGTGATAGTCTGGACGTGTTGGTTTCCTCCTCACCATGAATGGAATTACTTTCGTTCATTTAAATTTGCCAAGACAGACCATTGCTTTTAAACGCAGCACCCAACACGTAAGGTGAATGGGACTGACTGCAGTCACTACGTCAGGATATTGTTTTCACTTGGTACCAATTGCGTAAATTATGGTTACCAGTTATGCGTGGCATTTTATCACAGTGTAGTCTGCGATGCCTTGTTCATCAGGCTCGTAGGGCCTGCCTATTTTGCTGGTAGCCTTCGTTTATAGCCGTCTCGCAGTGCCCACCTCAACTAGCAAATACCCCCAGTCTGGGGTGGGGGTCCGGGTTATATGCGTGGTTTTCATTTATATTAACCAAAAGTGGTTTAACTCCACCTGGTGCAATATTTTTGAATTTATCTTGCTCACTATGGTTAACAGTGGACAACGGTACTATCGTCGCGAACCCCACACACCTGCTGGGCGCTCGTCCTCTGCAACGATCTGCGGAGGAGTCTTCCAGCCACGGCAGTATCAGTCAGGGCTCTTCCCTCACCGTGATCTCGGCCCCATCTTCCTCTTCCAGTGGCATTCCCCCCACCCTGTCTAACTCTCAGCACCAAAAGCGTTCTAGCCCCTGGGTTGATGACTCCAAGTCGGTGACCTCAAGCGAGCGCTCCGTGGGAGGACATCTGCAGCCTGGTCACCAGCCCGCCAGTTCCATCTCCACGACCCCCTCAATCTCCCCAGCACCCAGCTTATCCTCTATGGGTTCGTCGCTGGCCGCTGCAGCGGGTCCCAGCCTGCGCCCGATGACTGGTGGTACCGGCGCCTCCAGCGGCATTCGTGCTCTACGCGACAAGGACGCCGTATTCAGGGCGACAACGGCGACTTGTTCGAATTTGCCCGCTTCTCGTCGGCGGGTCTTTCACAGTCAGGCTCTCCCTCCACCTAGTGAACTTCTTAAGTATGCCTCTCCCTTTTTTTGCTCCATATGAATAGCCATCTCTGTCCTCTGAGGGAAAAGTTGATTTTGGAAAACATTTTTGTAGTTCCCGGGGTCGACTCAGCGTCTCCGATGCCGCGCCCCACTTCTCCCTAGCCGTTGGCACATCTGCAACCGGCTTTCGTGCCAGTCGCATGGATACCGTTTCTATGGATGCGGCGACTTCGAGACGAGCTCTTACGTCGGAAACTGGAGACACGGCATCACCCGTGTCTCCATCCTCATCGTCTCTTCTTATGGATTCTGGTATTATGGCGGCAGCAACTTCCTCACCACTTGCGGAAGTTGCGATACACTCCACTAACACCGATTCAGGTAATTGAACCTGTTTGTTATGCTTTGGGTTTGCTGTGAATACGGACGCTTTCAACCAGGAAACATCCGTGATTATTATTTAGGCCTTAACAAGGACCCTATCCAAGGAATGACTTCTGGCATTCTTTATTAACGGAGTATATTGTACAAGGATTTTACTAGTGACCGTATTTTTCCCGGTTGCTACGCGTTTCCTCCTGCCCTGCAGAAATTTGCTTGCGTTCCCGACGTGCGAGTAGCAGCTTCATATTTAAGGACATGCAGGCCCTTCATTCTCATGTACAGGCGTACGAATGTCAGATGCATCTTTTAGGCATCTTTTGAGGCGACACCTGTACTTTTCCATGGCACAAGTTCGAAGAAACAAATGGTTATGCAGTGAACACTAAGAACCTCCCAGAGGTTTGCATTCGGAGCTCAGATGGTTGTATTTGGGGTTTTTACATTACCGATGAAGAGCACTCGATTGTCCCTTCATCGTGTCCGGCGATAACCGTCTTCATCATCCTCACTGACGCTGTATCCTTACGTCGTTACGGGCCTGAGGTTTACGGATGTGTTCACTAAGCCACACTCCGGCCTATAAGTCACTCTGGTACTGAGAGTATGCCCAGCGGCGCCCAGTTGTGCGCCCTACACATGGGTAGGTCTACGCTCTTCTAGTCTTTGGCTTTTGCGCCCTTCCGACATGGTGGCTCCTGTCTTCGTAGCAGACCCTCACACCTGTCATTCGGATCCCTTTGCCGCTTCGCAAAAACTGTTCTCAGCTTGTCTGTGGAGTATTTTTCAACGCCGTACATACGGGCTCTTCTATCTGTCAGGCTTATTTTAGCTGTTTTCGCCCTTTGGGGACATTTAAGTAAAACCATTGTTGTGTGGGGAGCAGAATTTGATGAGTTCATCCTATTTTGTAGCCACTTCGACATTTTGGAAGGTCTGGAGTCGTCTGTTACAGAATTCCTCGTGTTAATAAGATAGAAAACAAATTTTACGCCAGCGCGTTTCCGGCTGGTTGATTGAAGGATACATTCGTCGAGTTGGGTAAGCAGTTCGATCAGGTGCTATCGAGCTATTGCTATCTGCTTCTCGGTCACCTATAGCAAAGCCTTATTACACGGTTCGTGTTGTTTTAATCTAGCCTGTTTCTTTTTGCTTAACCGAACAAATAGTACAGTTTTCAACCGTCATTTCGTTCGGACTCCCCTCTATGACCTCCTAGGCCTTCGTCGTCGAAAACGTTAGTTCTCGGACGCCAGATTTATTCTGACTTACTTTCGTATTTAATATTCGTCTTAACTGCCGTGGCGCGTCGCACCATTCTGGACTCGGTTAATGTGCTGTTTTGGTCGTTTCCTTTTTCCGCTTGATATCACTATAATGAGGAGTACTGACCTTGTCCTTCTCACAGACCACAGGCGGCCACATGCGGTGTGCGAGGATGCCTCCACACGCGGGACGGCTGACCTCAGTTTCTGGGGTCCTGACCTTGTTGGCTTCCTCTGCGGCAGCGGCAGTCTTGCTGCGAACGAATGCAGCCAAGGTACGCTTTTGAGAGCTGTTTTTGTTTGTCCTTTATGCACTGCAAGCAAAAACCTCCACGCCAATAGCCTTTAAAGAACAACCCGTGGGTATTATACGCTAGCGCTTGGTGATCCATGCTTGCCAGTGGGTTCATGTTCAGCTTTGACATGCACTGCGTTTGTGCAGTTTTGGCACTTACAAAATGACCTTCCTACCCACCATGCTCCCGCTGTACGACAAACCATGGCTTATTTTTTCGTCAAAAAAAAAGCTTCTCCTTTGCACGTAATTTTGTCCTTACCTATTGGCTTGTACGGTAAACTGATTATGTAAATGGTTGTTTTCTTGACAGGGCTTCGTTACAGCCCGGACAGACTACAGCAGCAAGTGTGGACGTTCATTACTTTTTATCCAAGTTGTCCTCAAAGGTAGAGTGGCATGAACGGATTTCCGGAAGTACCTAGTACCTTCAGCATCTTTGTAACTCCGGAGCTCATGCGGCTTCGATGCAACGGTCACAAAGTGAAATTGTCTGACAAGCGCCTCCCGGGGCGACTATTCTACAATAATTTCGCTACGGTTACGCGATACTAACGGCAGAATAGAGCTAACAATATACCTTTGACGTCTCGATGACGTATCTGAGATCCAATCACGAGTCATGGAAGATTCAAACAGAACCGCCAGGAATAACAAACTGCAGTAAAAAGCCGCGCAATAACCTTTGAAACCAATCGACTCTAAGAGGCTAAGGAGAAGCCTCAAGGATTCAAAACTGGAGTATCGAGAGACAGCGTTGTTTCTTCCCACTTGTCTTTACTGTCATCGCATGTGTAACGTTCACATCGGTTTTGCTGGGCACCTTCGCATGCACCGCCACATTACCAGTAATAATAATAGGGAGTGTCGCAGAGCGTTGAAAATGCCTGCCGGCCTTTTAAATGGACATTCCGGACCAGGATCACACCGTTTGGACACCCTCGTATATTCAACCCGACCGCCTTATAAAGTGCCATGAAGCCCTTCAAAGAGACTATGACATGGCGATAGTCAACCATTAAATAAGCTTTCTTGCCACCGCTGCCTTGTAGTTAGGTTTTTGGGCCAATAAGCTGGAAGAGGCGGCCTCGAAAGAACCATCCGGATGTTTATTTGGGATCCGTCTGTACTTAAATACGTTCAAGATACCGCAGAAAATGCCCGCAAGTAGTAATTGGCGGTAGTAGTAGTAGTAGTAGTAATTAATAGTACTATTAGTAATAGTCATTGGTGGTTGTGGAAGTATTAGTTGTTGTTTTTACTGTAGTAGTAGTAGTAGTCGTCGTAGTAATTAGTGTTAGTGGAAGTATTAGTTGTTGTTTTTGATGTAGTAGTAGTATTAGTAGTAGTAGTAGTAGTTGTAGTAATTGGTGGTAGTAAGAGTAGTAGTATTAGTAAGAGTAATGGGTGGTAGTGGAAGTTTTAGCTGTTGCTTTTGTAATAGTAGTAGAAGTAGTAATTGGTGGTAGTAGTAAGTAGTAGGAATTAGTAGTAATTGATAGAATTATTAGTAGTATTAGTAATAGTAGTAGTAATTGGTGTTAGTAGCAGTAGTAGTTAGTAGTACCCCAACTTTTGACATATATTTAGAACTAATGAAAGTTCATTTAAGCGTTTAGTGTCCCACAGACCACTCATCACCCAAACCATTGGCCGATTCTAACGAAGATGGCCACCGTCGATTATGACAGGCGAACTGTAGATCAAACGTGCTTTTGGGTCATCCTCCTGCGTTCGAAAAGTTCTGACTTGTAAGGTTACCAAGTCGTGGGGTAGTTTGATGCCTCAGATCGAGGAACTGGCTCAAGTGTCTACGTTTTATGGGGATTTTTGGCTGATCCGAGGTATGACTTTGAAGTCGGGGTTGTTTAGGGCCGGCGTGTTTGGCATGTGTGTCACTCTTAGATGAGGATGAATAGCCAGTCAACCTCATGTGCCTCTGTTCCTAAATTTCGAGCCAAAATAAGCCTAAAAACATTGTAACTGCATTAGGAGTGTCCACTTGTGACTCCTTATGTAAAAATTCACAGCCCCTCCAACAATTGCTAACAGTATCTGACAGGTCATAGGTGTAATTGAGGAATATAAAGCGGGTGAGGCCGATACCACGGTGCGATTTCTCCCAGGCAACTCCCTACCTAGTTTCCTTACAATTAGCAGTCTGAGGAGCTTTTGAGGGTTTCCAGTCTGTGAGGTAACTCAGTCCCATTCAGGGCTTTGTGGCACATTTAGTGCATGAGATCCGATCCCTCTGTCAGTTAATGCGCCCAATCTCACCTCCATCTGTCTTCTACTTGTGTTATTAAAACTCTTGAAGACCAGAGAGTGAGGTCGGTGCATTGCACGTCTCCCCCACCGATCGAAATCACTTGCCACTGCCACTGCCTCCAGCCATTGCTGGTCTCTCGATGATTTCACCGAACTAGCGTACTTTTGGGATTTGTGTCTTCTCAGTGTCCTTGTGCCTTCCGAAGGCTGGGATCGATTAAAGCCGTTGAACTCGTTCTGTTCTGTCTAGTTTATTTGCAGTTAAACCCATCGTTGTGACAGAGACATCTGCTCTCGCCTTTGTATTTTACAGGCATATCTTCAATGAAACCCTTGCTGGCGCCCCTGGTGAGTTCCCATTTCCTCGTGGTCTCGTTATCACTTTAGAGTGTTTAACCGTGTCGGAGTCGCTATTATCCCATTTACTCATTATTCTGCGTCTGCACCAAAAATGGAAAAGGGGGAATTTGACGGTTTTCTGGGTATTACAGTTGTGCAGTCTACGCTTTAACCCTTTTCTACGCAAACATAGCCGATTTTCACATCTCCCTTCTCCTACGTATGCCACATTTTCAACTTATATAATGCTGCTGGTTTGTCGTATGTGTTTGAATATCTTACTTGCTATCAGGACCCTGACGTGACGCGTTTTATTGATCTAAGCCCTATTTCCCAATGATCTCAAGCATTCCCTCCAGCAAAATCCTCACCGTTACCGGAGCTTTCAGTCTGGTTGGTGGAGTTTTGCACTCTGGAGGTGCAACAATTATAACGCATATGCAGAATTTTTTCCTCGAGTGTCTTCTCTACGCTTCCATCTTAACTGCCTGGAAAGGCACTAACCCTAATTGGCTGTCTGTCAGCTCACCCCTCATCTGGTTATTTCCCCCGGATAACAAATTCGATCAATGTTTGTTGGCGCAGTTAGTAATTTATACCATCGATAACTACGACCGGCGCCGCAGCGGATGTAAATTCTCTAGAATATTAACCAACATTTGGAGCCCGTGGAGGTTCTGGAAAGACTGTGACTATCTGTGGTGTTGCCCTAAACAGTGTCCATCAGGTCTACTGAAACACACTGACACTGACCCGCTTTTCACTAGCATAACTTTCATGCAATCGGTCGAACAAGCATTAATGGGGTCTCCCGGTAGGTAGAATGTCTTTTGGGCAAAATGAGTCCAGCTGAAACAGGTGTCAAATACGTTGGACAAGTGGATGTAGGACCAGCACGGAACAAATATATTCATTGCGTTTGAGAATCAGGTGCGCTCTCATGATTAGCTGAAGTCGTTGCTTCGAGTGTGAATAGTCTCCACTGAGCTGTCGTCTCTTTCAAACCTTCCTTCTGTCTTTGAAGCCACCAAAACCGTACGATTTATAATTGGCTCGCAGTTAGCTGTTAACTGACCGCATTGTGATGCGTCAAATATCATCTGCCTCGGGGCGGAATTTCGCACGAGTTCTAGGCATAGCCTACCGCATATTTTGGATTGGATTGGAACGTGCGGACTGGACTAGTGTCTACCTCAATTCCTGTCGAAAAATGTAGCCAAAGGAATTGAAGTAGTCGAGTGGATTGGAAAAGAAATTGTGCATGGCTGTGGGCAGATTCACTATTGACGCAGATAGATACCTGTTTTCCAGCGAGGTAATCGAGTGTTCAAGCTTGTTCCGCGGTTAATTAGACCTTTGCGTCTTTGCTTCATAAAGGTCTGATCTGTAAACTACAGACTTTTTACCAGCATTGCGATAGAAATACCGAGAATCTTACCGAAATTAGTAGTATATAGACACTTCCTAGGCACCGTTCACGCGCTTTACGCTTTCTTTTCCAGGACCGGCTCCCAAACGATGACGACGGGGCCGTAGCCCTGTGAACTGAGTAGTGATACCTAATCCCGTCGCATCTGAATCTCTTCGATCCTTCTTTTTTGTTTTTCTTCCTCTACGAGGTCATTTGTTTGAAATTTACATTTAGGTAAGACAACCTGCTGCTATGGATGTACCTCTTTTATTTTCTCCTTTTTGTTCCCGGTCACGTTTGCTAACACACAAACACGTGCGCGTACACCCTGCGACTCTTTTTCTCCCTATTTTCGCGCAAACGAGAAGGCTGCTTCTCGCGCAAAAATTCGGTCTTCTGCCTCCTCGTTGCCCTTTTACTATTTGCATAGCTTATTGTCTGCGCATTAAACGCTTTCCTGCGACTACCTTGCCTTTTAGCCTGTAAAGTGGTCGGCTATTTGGCCCAGAGGTTTCCTTAACAAGAACAGTACCAGCAAGACTGGGGGGTCAAAATCTACACCAGGCTGCTTTTACACGCGTAAATTTTCCGACCTTCACTCCTCCCGCCCGCTGAAGAACCGGAGCTCTGTTTGAAATTGCTGCTTGTGGACTGGCAACGCACGTAATTACATCTGGATCCTAAAACACGAGCGGTCGGACACTCCCACATTGAA
>WEDG01011543.1:0-75374 GCA_017591395.1 Schistocephalus solidus
ACTTCCATTCTTCCGCGAGTTTGCTTTCTTCATAGGATTTTTGGAATATAATGGACAGTGGTAAACACAGTTCGTCAGCAAGTTCTCTTAGTGCTAATGCAGGAATTCTATCTTGTCCAGGTAACTTGGCAGGCTTTATACGAAGTAATTCGGTTCTAACTATGGTCGGTAAAAAGTGTATGTCTAGGTCCTCTGTTTTGGATGAGAAGAAGGAGAAAAAGGGGTAAAGGAAAAGGAAAAGGAAAAGGAGGGTACACATTGGTTGAAAAACTGGTGGAATAGTCGCAAAATTAGAAAGCTCTCGGTGAAGATGGTCTGAAAGAATTTTGAAAGAAGGGATTCTTTAACCAGGTCGTCGGTCTCCAGTTTTCTGTTTGCAGACCTAAGGGCATGAATGTTAATACTTCTCCGCTAAAACTTGAGAAATTGGTGAATACGTTTACTTTTCAAACATGTTTGAATTAGTCCAATCAGTGAATTAAAAGAAAGTTCTTTGGATTTAATTTTTACCTCGGGCGTTTACCTTTAACACATGAATTTCCACCACCTCCACCTCCGTAAATTCAGACGTAAAACGCAAATACCTCGACTTTGCTTATATCAACAATGAGGTTGTAAATACTTTTACAAGCACAATCGATTGGTCCAGGCTTTTTTCAAATAATGATCTAAAGTACTTCCACGATATTATCCAAGGCCTGACGGAAGTGGTCATCGATTTCCTTCCCTCAAGAAACGTTTTAATTAAAGGCTGTTTCTTCCATAGTCCAACCCTTTCTTCAAAATCGACTTAAAAATTACGAAAGCAGCTTAATGATCCATCCACTTGTTCTTTATCGGTTCACTTAAGGATCGCACAAATATTCGAATAAGCTTCAACAATGGGGCTCACATGAGATAGGCGTAGGGTGTCTCTAGCATGTAGTACTGCTTGATTGCAGGTGACTTCAATCTTCCTGAAGTTCACTGGTTTCCAACTTCCGGTCCTGCAAAGTTCGAAGACCTACTTGAGGCCATAGATATAGGCATGTGGGACCAGGTAGTTGATTTTCCCAACCGAGGATCAAAACATACTTGATCTTATTTTTTTGTAGAGGTTGTCAGCCATCGTCAGTGTCACCTTTTAGATCCACTTTGGGAATTCTGATCATACTATAGTTCATTCTACACTAGAACTAGAGGCTGCTGAAACGTTTTCCAAAAACATATAGCTTTTTTTCCGTGATTTCAGATCAGCAAATATGAGGGAATTGCTAACACACCTAAATTCCCACGACTGGACTAACTTCTTTGTATGTTCGGATGTGTATGTTTGTACTGATACTTTTTAAAAAGTTCTAGGTCCACTCATTTCTCGTTTTGTTCCCCGTAAGAAAATAATTAATGTCAAGGATGAAGTCTACCTCCCTTTATCATTCCGCCGTAGACTGCGTAGACTCTCCCGTCGTTTTCATCTACAAAACGACACCTCCGTCCTGCCCTTGATCCAGCAAATCTTTTGAAGAGGCTAAGAGGCTGTCTGACGAAAAACGACAAGCCGATGAGGTTAACTTTGCCAAAACCCTCGTTAAATGTTGCGAAGCTCTTTTCGCGCACAGTAAAATTGCAGAGAAAAACGCAGCACCCCGTACTGAGATGCCTTAGAAACCAAATAGCTGACGCTAAGTTGACTGCTGATAGCTTCAATTCTTCTTGTCTAGAACGTTTAGTGAACATACTGTCGCCCCCTTTCCTAACATCCGGGTTTGACCGGTAACGTCCTCGAAACCATAACTTTTACCCTCTGGGACGTGACCGTAGCCATTCGGCGTTTTCGTCAATCTTACAGTCCAGGACCAGATGGCATCCGTGTTAGCGTTCTAAAGGCGGATGCAAAACGATATTTTTTTCCGTCCCTTCTGTATAAGATATTTAATTTTTGCTCTTGAAAGTGAAACTTTCCCTATTTTAGAGAAGGAATCGCACATGCTACCTATTCCCGAAACACGGCCGACCTACGTCATTTGACGACTTTAGGCCAATAAATACACTACCAGCAGTCTCGAAGATCTTCGAGACCTTGATCAAAGACAAGATGATGTGTCACCTAAGAGACAAATAACCTACTTAATGCGGCTCAGCATGGTTTTTCTCGAAAAAGGTCTTGTGACACTTATCAGCTCTCTTTCTTTGATCATGTGCTACAATCTGAGACTGCGGTTTTGCAATTTACACCGTTTACTTCGATTTCAACTAAAGCTTTTGATCGTGTTGACCATGATCTCCTACTGCTGAAACTCTGCCTCCTTCGGCATAGGTAACAAGCTTCTGAACTTAATATTTTCCTATTTGAAAGCTCGCGACAACGGGTTAAAAATTTCTGATGTTATTCCAACCACCCATGTGAGGAGCGGAGTTATTCAGGGCAGCGTGCTCGGCCCGCTTCTATTTTGCCTCTTGGCAACGATGTTCCTGATTGTTTTCAGTATGGTAGGCCCTTTTATGTACGCTGACGATTTTAAAAAGTTGCCTATCGATATAAAACCAGTTGATCGCAACATCGTGCTTGAGCTCTTAAAAAGGATCTTCAGGCCTTCGCTCAGTGGTGTCGCACATGGCGCCTCTCACTTTCTTGGCAAAAATTCTCCGTTATGGTTATTGGCGACAAACCATCAGCCCCACCTAAGCATAGACGGTCACGATCTAAAATGTGCCCGGAGTTATAAAGGATCTGGGCATATCATATTCTAGTAGTCTTAATCTCGTCAGAGCACTGCGCCCCTGATTGTCTCTGAAAGCACGCCAAACTACTGGGTTTATTCTCAGAAATTTTTAAAACCGTCAAAATTAGAATCAGCCTCAAGTCACTTTAAGCTCACTTTATTGAGGGAAGTAGGCTTTCGCCCTTGAGCTCCCTATTCATATGCAAAAAAATGTCAATAGAATAAATGTTTACAGTGATATATCTGACAAATGAAAAATGTAGCGTCATCGATATGTGTGGGCCAGGCGCAACCTACCACTGTTTTACACAATCTTCATTATATTGACAATAGTTTCTCAGAAAAAAATGAGTATCTAGTTTGAATTTAAATGCATCAACAGTTTCTGAAAGGACAAAATCCTCAGGGAGTCCGTTCCATGCTCCAACGACCCTCTGCGAAAAGGCGTTCCGACGGACTTCCGTGTGGACAAACTTCCTCTGCAGTTTAAAGGGATGACCCCGCAGATGTTCCGTCCCAGCCAATTCGAAGAATTCAGCAAATTCTAGGGCACAATTGCGGCCGCTGACAATCCGGTAGGTTTGGATGAGGTCACCGCGTAGTTGCCTGTAATTTAGAGGAAACAAATCAAGTTCAACCAGTCTGGCTTCGTAAGGCAGATTACTAAGATTCTTGACCATCTTCGTAGCCCCTCGCCTGCACTCTCGTTCCAGCTGTAGATAATCCTTCTTAAACCACGGACGCCAGGCCTGGATGGCATATTCCAAGTGAGATCGAACAAATACCCCCGTAGGTTTTTTTCGGAAGAGTTCCTTATCAATCTGCACAAACCCACGTCTGAGCGCAAATAAGACCTGTGTAGCGCGTTTTGCTGCCTTTAAACACTGTGAAGATGGTTTAAGTGAGGAGTGTATTAGAACACTGAGGTCCTTCTGTTCCTCAACAATTGAAAGGGGCTGCCCATTGAGAATGTATTGGAAGGAATTATCCTCCCCACTGGTCCTTCTGGTACGCAGTCTTAGGACCACACACTTCCCAACGTTAAAATTTAAGAGCCAACGAGCAGACCAGCTGCTAAGACGGTTGAGATCCTCTTGAAAATGTATATCAGGCCTAGTCTGGAATACTGCTCGTTTCTATTTAGTCTTCTGCACGCTAGTGAATGAAAGAAGAAAGAATCAGTCCAGCACTTCTTTACAAAAAGAGTTTTCTCTTCAGATCACCGAAACCTGTCCTACCACCAACGCTGTGAGCTTACAAGCCTTGACCCGCTGTGGCTTCGCAGATTACAGAAGGGACTATTTTTACTGTTTAAACTACTAAACAGTCGTACATTTAACCCCCTTACATCTCTGAGGCACCCCGACCACTCTCGGCGCACCAGTCTTTGAGATCTATTTTTATTTCTTCTTTTGGTACGCACAGTTAGATACCGACAGTTTTTTTCGGTAAACGCTATAGCAATCTGGAATAAGCTACCTTGAAGTATAAAAATTCAGCAAAGCTATCCCTTGTTTACGCGAACTGTCACTAGTTTTCTACATTCAGGACACCTTCCAAAACTTTTGGGTGCTGACTCTGTTAAAGCTCTCTTCGGTTCTGATGGCGTTCACGGACTCTGAATCCTGTGCCGGTCTTCATTCTGAGGGCAATATTACTGGCTCTGCAGACCTCAATCGGCTTATTTCTCAGTCGACAGCAAACAGCCGCTTGCCGACATACCTGCTGGTGCAGAATACCAGATCCGTAACACGGAATGGAGAGGTTCTTCACCGGGCACCTGTGTTAACGCGTCCCTGTCCAGAATTTTAATTACTCCATAAGCTGCGGTTTTTTCTCCTGAAAACACCTGAAACAACGATCAGGAGTGTTATTCACTGTCAGCTTGACCCGCTACTGTATATATTTTTTGACCTTGCCTGTAAACTGGCAATAAATAAATAAAATAAAATAAAATAAAACTGTTCGGCATTTGGTAGGTCTCACATGAAGTATGCCATCCAGGCGTCGCATATATAGTGTAAGAAGCTGGAACAAATGCAAGCAAGGGCAAGAAAGCTGGTCAAAACATTTTGTCCTCTGCCTTACGCAACTAGACAAGCTGAATTTAATTTTTTTCCTTGCAATTACAGGTAACAATGCGGCGACATCATTCCAACCTACCGTAATGTAAGAGGCACTGACTGCGTACCAGAGTTTGATAACGTTTTTCGATTTGACTGGGACTCATCGTCTGCGGGCTCACCCATTTTAAGTGCAGAGGAAGTTGGAAGATATGGACTGCCGACTGAACGCCTTCTCGCAGAGGGTCTTCGCAGCATTGAGCGGACTTTCTGATGCGATGGTCAAGTCACTTTATTTAGGGAAGTAGGCTTTCACCTATTCAGCCAGTCTGGCTTCGTAAGGCAGAAGACTTAGATTCTTGACCATCTTCGTAGCCCTCGCCTGCACTCGTTCCAGCTGTAGATAATCCTTCTTAAACCACGAACGCCAGGCCCGGATGGCATATTCCAAGTAAGATCAAACAAATACCCCGTAGGTTTTACGGAAGAGTTACTTATCATTCTGCACAAATCCAGGTCTGTGCGAAAAAATAAGATCCGTGTCGCGCTTTTAGCTGTCTTTAAACACTGTGAAGATGATTTGAGTGAGAAGTTTATTAGAACACCGAGCGCACGTTTCGAATTTAGGTTCAAATTTCTGACCTCTAAGGAATTTATTTTCTTCAAGAATTGTGGCCTACTGTCCACTCGATTAGCTTTCCGGTACCAGAAACTGGATTCCACTAAACGATAACTTCGTCCTCACAACTTTTCAACGGATTTCACAGAACGCGGACTTCCATCGAGTCGGCTCACCCTCGTGTCGACTGTTTGAGAACCGAGACAAGCAACTTCTTCAAAGGCTGAGTTACTCTACTAAAATTATTCGTTGAATGCATCATATTTCGAACATACTTGATAAAGATATCTCTTCCGAATTCATCTACTACTGTATTAGGACGAAAAATATCCAGCCTTTTAAAGTCATTATCTAATAAAGAGAACGACGTAACAGGCTTTTCCCTCGAACATAGGACGAAAATTCATATCTAACGTTTTTTTCTTGTGGATATATTATCTGTGTGCAAAATGGTGAAGGCTGAAATTGAAGTGCAAAATGATGCTCGGGGCGGGATCGAACCGGCAACCCTACTCCTACAAGACCAACGCCTACCCGACTGCACCATCGCGGCACGCTCGGAGAGGCGCTCTAAAAGCCTTATAAATTGGTTACAGCCAAAGTACCAGGAAAACTATTGTGGCGGTTGTCAAACGCTAGCCTCCAAGTTAAATCAACTGGAGGAAGAAATCAGGATTATGAAGAATTTTATACAGCAGACCCTCGTTTCAGAGGATCGATTGCCAGCATCAACGCATAGGATAACACGGAGTAGAGCACGAGGCAACCTACACAACAAATCCCCAAATATAAAAAACGTGGTATCTAAGATAACAGTCAAGAGTAGTGACGCAGAGCCTCCAGTAACACTGAAGAATAAGAAAAAGGCGAAAGGTAAGACCACAGGGACGGGTACCAAAAAAATCCGAAGGGGATGATTTCAAACTCACCAGAAAACAATCGAAGGTACAAAATGAAATTGATCAAAATATAACAATGAACGAACTAAACGAAACGCGACAGATAATGACTAACGAAAATAGTCTCCAGGCCACGCGCGCTTCATCAGAGGCAAATATAGAGGAGCTGTTGTCCACCGAATGGAGGACACAAAGTGGACCCACAGTGGTAATACCTCCCCAAGCCAAAGACGTTGAAGCCAGTATTGGGGAAGCCCCAACATCAGCCAGACAAATTATTCAACAAAACCCCCTGGATACAGGTGCTGTGGACAGGTCACAATGCATAATCGTCCATGGGATTCGTGAATCAACCAACGAAATCCCCAGGTGTAGAATAAATGATGATATCATGGCCTTGCAAGAGTGTTTGAGTGAAATAATAAGAGAGGATGAAAAAATTAGGGTTTTTAAACTTTTCCGACTAAATAGTAAAGATAGCACAAACCTTCTAAGAAATAAATCAAGGCCTTTAAAAGTAATTTTGGAAAACAAACTTCAGAGAGACCTTCTAATCGAGCGAACAGCAGGGGGAGTCCCCGGTCACAGAGGTATTTTTTTTCAACAGGACTACTCCGTACAAGAGAGAATGAAATGGAGGGCGCTAAAAGCGGAATTGGAGAACTTGAAAGAACAGGGAGAGAAGGGACTTGTAATAAGAAACGGAGTGATTGTTCGAATACAAAAACCCCTTCTGTGGAGGACGCCCATCATTCTAAAAAAAGTCTCACGGTTGAGCAACTAATCCAATGCAACAATCTACACAAAATCCAGTTCTACTGCGGAAATATGCAAAGTCTCTTGAATTTGGACTCATCCTGTGCGAATGTCGATCCAGCTGCCTCAATTAAAGAAGGCAGCGACATAGCCGACTTAAAACACACAAATAAACTAAAATGTTTATATACCAATGCCCAAAGCCTACTCCCTAAATTAGACGAGCTTAAGATATACGTGTGCCAAACTTCACCAGATATCATCTCCATAACTGAAACGTGGCTGACCGCGAAGGTGGACGATCGTGAAGTTGCCATTCCAGGTTTTCAGTTATTCAGAAAGGATAGAACAGGACGTCATGGTGGGGGTGTGCTGACTTATGTCAGATATGGCCTGCTCGCGTCAGAAAAAGGAAAAAGCTCGCGTGCGAAACTGAAGCCATCTGGCTCACCATCAGAACGCCGGGGTCTCAAGCACTTGAGATCCTAACGGTCTACCGACCACCAAGAAACGATCCGCAGTCAGACAGTAGACTGATAGATGATTTAGAATCGTTTGCTAGTCGATCCGAAGTAATGATTATGGGCGACTTTAACGCTCCGAATATCGATTGGAATCTGAGCTCGGCACCAGGCTCGGAATTAAACTTCGATCGCCGCCTCCTAGAAGCTATACACAAACGCTTCCTAACTCAACACGTCCTGTCTCCGACCAGAATACGCGAGGGGCAACAAGCTAATTGTTTGGACCTTGTATTGACAAAGGCGCCTGACAGCGTAGATGTTGTGAACTGTCTATCCCCGCTGGGCAAAAGTGATCACGTAGTCCTACAATGGGAATATTCACTCTTCTCTGTCCCCGATCGAAGCATCACAGTCAAACGCAACCTATGGCGTGGAGACTTTACCCAAATGAAAATTGATGTGCGCCATTTAGATTGGAATGAAACATTCACCGGGTGTATTCTCGAGGATTGGTTGCAATTTAAGGCCGTATTACAAGGACTTATCACCAACTACTGTCCTAATTCGAAAAAAAGATCACCAACAGGCCCCAGTGGCTAACGAACACACTGAAGAGTGAAGTAAACCGCAAGCGAAAGCTATGGCAAACTTATCTCAGGGAAAAGACCGCCGAATCGCTGACGAAGTACAAGACTCAGAGGAACAGGTTAAAAGGCCTGGTTTATAAAGCCCGCCAAAGTTTTGAGAGTAACTTGATAAACCGCGCAGCAGAAAACCCGAAGCTCTTCTACAACTACATTAGGCAGTGCACTCGAAATAAAGACCCCATCCCTTTGTTAAAAAAACGGATGAAGGCGTCGAACTTTGCAAGGACGAAGAAAAAGGCTGAGCATCTATCTGAGTTCTTTCAGTCGGTTTTTACGAGAGAAGCCAATCTAACCGCTGATAACTATAGTGCGGAAGAGGTCCCGACAATTGACTCAGTGGTCATAACAGAGCCTATTGTTCTGCAGGAACTACTGAAGCTGGACGAAACCAAATCGCCAGGTCCTGATGTAATACCGGCAAAGTTGTTGAAGGAGTTGGCCGTAGAGTTGGCAGAACCCTTGTGTCTACTCTTCCAAGCCTCCCTCGCTGCAGGCAAATTGCCACCCGATTGGAAGACCGCGTGGATTTCCCCAATACACAAAAGTGGCAGCCGGGCTTCCGCAAATAACTACAGGCCGGTAAGTCTCACCTCCATATGTTGCAAGATTATGGAGCGAATCATCAAACGTGAACTGATGCAGTTTCTGGAGCAGCATCATCTTCTCTCTGAAGCGCAGCACGGATTCCGCAGAGGAAGGTCCTGTTTAACTAATTTGCTCTACTGTCTGGAACGATGGACCCGAGCGGTCGATGAAGGAAATGTAGTGCACGCAGTGTACATAGACTTCAAGAAGGCCTTTGATAGCGTGCCTCACCAACGTCTCCTATACAAACTCAACCGTATTGGGGTAAGGGGCAAGCTTTTGAAGTGGATCAAAAACTTCTTGTTTGGGCGATCTCAGATTGTCCGTCTTGGCGATCAACAATCGGCGGAGGTGGCGGTTGAGAGTGGGGTTCCTCAGGGCTCCGTCCTGGGACCTATTCTCTTCCTTATATACATTGATGATTGCGTAAGTGGCTTGGACTGTGACACCGCCATGTTTGCTGACGATATAAAGCTTTGGAAGGTCATCCACAAACGCAGATGATGAAGAAAAATCTACAGGCGAACTTGCATCGACTCGAGGAATGGTCGCACAACTGGCTCCTCCCATTCAATGCTACCAAGTGCAATATTCTGCGATTTGGCAGAACCAGCTCAGGGCACCAGAGAATTTACTATCTGGACGACACACCGCTACCAGAGGTAGAGGCTCAGAAAGATCTAGGAGTATGGATCACGCCCACACTGAAGCCATCGTTCCATTGCTCAAAAGTAGCAAAATCTGCCATGTCAAGCTTGTATCTAATTAAGCGAGCGTTTGCAAAGTTCGACAAAGAGTGCTTTAATAAGGTCTTCGGGATGTTCGTGCGACCACAATTGGAATTTGCCATACAAGCCTGGAGACCGTGGTCTGTCAAAGACCACAACACCCTTGAGAAGGTCCAAAGACGTGCAACCAAGCTTGTTCAAGGTCAAAGCTGCCTGCCTTACGAGACACGATTGTCTAATCTTGATCTGTTTCCTCTGGACTATAGACAGCTACGCGGCGACTTAATACAAGCCTTTCGAATGCTGCGGCTTCAGGATTGTTGCCTTGCATCTGGCGACTTCTTTGAGCTGGCCACTACCACTACTTTGCGAGGGCATCCCATTAAACTACGAGTGACAGGTGCAAGACTCGACACAAGAAGGTTCTTCTTCTCCAACAGAGTGATTAAGGCCTGGAATGCTCTGCCGGCCGACATAATCATGTCCCCATCCGTTGACACTTTTAAGCGGAAGTTTGACCAGTACAGCCATAAGTACCACCACGACATCCGAACCTAACACATTTCCTGAAACATATTCCCATCCACAATTTTCGCGTCATATAACATACTACTCCCTATTTTTGAGTAACATTATTTTATAATTGTTTGTCCGATGCCCTGCAGTGTGTCCGGGAGATAACCCTTTGTCCAACGTCCATTATATGTCAGCCTTTTTTAATTTACAGTGTCACTGACATCAATAGGGAGCTCAAAGGCTTCGCCTATATTTCCCTTAATAAAACTGAACTGAACTGAACTGAACTACTTCTGTTTCTCAAAAATTGAAATGGACTGCCCATTGAGAGCGTATTGGTAGAAATCATCCTCCTTACTGGTCCTTTTGATACACAGTCTTTGGACCACACACATCCGAGCGTTAAAATTTAAGAGCAAACTAGCAGACCAGTTGCTTAGAGTGTTGAGACTCTCTTGAAGTGCGTGCCGATCGGAATCCGATCTGATGACCCTTCACAATTTAACATCGTCTGCTAACTTGATGGCGCTGCAACCCAGGTCGTTTATGTACACTAAGAAGAGTAACGGTCCTAAGACGGAGCCTTGAGGGACACCACTTAGAACTGGTGTATGTATTGACTTCGAGGTACCGACGCACACAGTTTGCAATCTTCCTGTTAGAAAATCTGCGATCCATGTCAGCAGCATTCCTCTTACGCCGATTTCAGATAATTTATAGATTAGACCTTTGTTTGGGACACTGTTAAATGCCTTCGTGAAATCAGTGTCGTTGACGTTACCCCTACCATCTTCGTCCAATGCGCGAGTCCACAGCTCTGTGGAGAGCAATAAACTGGAAAGACAGGAGCGATTCTGTCTGAAACCGTAAATAAATAAATAAATTATATGTTTAAGGCCCAGAGTGCCCCATCATTAAAAACTAAGTATCGCGGTATACATGGATACAAAGTGGATAATTGCTGCACTTAGTGAGCAGCCATATTAACATCATTAATCCATAATATGGTAGGCATATCCGATTCAGGACGATTTGCCATTTTTAAAACAATAGTCAACGATCTTTAACATATACTGTGAACTATTAAAGAAGGAGTTGGAATTTAGGCTTATGTTCCACCTGCTGGATGATTTTTGATTCATAGTACTTGTTCTTTCCTTGCCTGACGGATTATTTTTTTGTCGGTATTTCTTTTGTGACGCAATTCTTCGAGAGGTTCTGACTGACCCTGTTTTCTTGAATACCTTCCATTTTTATTTTACGTCTTTAACTGCCTGTTACGTTCTCTTTTTAACCAGGCAGGTTGACTTGTCTTCTTTTGCCCCTTCACTGGACAAAAGCGTTCAATCAGATCGAGTGAAATCGTTTTAAAGAATCGCCAGTCATCCTCCGGATTCCCTTTGAGAAACAAATGCCATTTCATGGACATCAGTTCTTTCTTCATCGCGTTAAAATCGACCTTTAATATATTTCGCTTGCCTTGCGTTCTCTTCTGGCGCTGAGAATAAAGCGAGTAATCATACAGCAGCGTGCTATGATAACTAGGGATGCCATAGAAAACACTTCATAAATTTTAGAGAATTCCTTCGTAAATATTAGGTCCAGGAAATTGGCTCTATGGTTCTCTCTAACTCTCATTGCTATGTTAACCTTCTGTACCAGAGGTTGGTCGATAGTGAGCACCATTAGCTTGCTACCGAAGGAAGTTTGCGCACCTTCAACTTTCAGATTTACCCAGTCTACTGTAAATGCATTAAAATCTCCAGCACTAAAGCACCTCCTGGTGACTTGCTACTTCCCTGACCAAATGAAGGAGTGACTCATCGGCTGCACTTGTAATGTTTGGTGGTCTGCATATTGTCAGGAATTGAAGGTTGGGTGAACAATCCTTTTTTATCTTTATCCAGAGTAATTCATATTGAAGGGAGATGGCATGCGCTCGTTCGACTGCCAAGATTCCTCCTAACGTATACGACTACTCCACCTCCCTGTCTTTTTTCTCGGTCTCTTCGAAATAGCTTAAATCCATCTATCGAAACCTCGTTATCTGCGATTTGATCTGAGTTTAGTGCATTGAGTTCGTCTATTTTCGAAAAGAGACTTTGAGCATTGGTATACAAACATCACAATTAAGACTGGGTAACTCCTCCATATAGACTTCTGCTCATTTCATGCGATTGAATGCTTGAGTCTAACAGTACATTCCAAGACAAACTGATGTCTATCCTGCCCACGCTTAGTTCTGATGAGTGGTCATCCACGAAGTTCTGGAGTACCTTCCTTTTATTGTACGAGCTCTGTACAGTTGGGTACTTCATATTTAATGTCCTCCGTCCCAGTGAGGACCCGCCTTGATCATGTATGGGGTCTGCCACAAGAAAGACCTCTTCATCACTTTTATTTCCCCGTCCTTTATTTGGAGTCATTTTCCCCCTGTTCGATTCTTCTCTTCATTTCGACTCTCAGCATCCTCATTCTGTGCCTTTCCGTGGGTTCGTAATCCGGCTGAAAAAACACATACCTGTGTGAGCTAAGGAGAGCCATTCTCCGTTCTAGGAGGCATGAAGCCTGAACTTCATTTTCAAAAATGATTTTAAGAGGCCTCGGCGATGACAGTTCATTTAAGACATCTGCTCTACCTAAAAAGAATTCTTTGTGCACGGTAATGCATTCGCCATCTTAAAGAATCGAATTTGAATATGCTCGGAAAAGACTAAGGTCATGTTCTACTCTTTCCTTTGCAATCAGAGAATTGGACTCGGGAGACCCCTTAAAAACAAGATGGCTTTTTCGGTTGAAATGTTTGTTTGGTGACTTCGTGTTCTGATTTGTTGATAGAGCATCACTTGTAAACGCTCTCTATTTTTTGCTTCTAGGTAAAGCTTTCTTTGGAATAATTTTCCAATTGAAATAAGTTCGTTAACAAGTTTTTCTGCATTCAAGCGAAGACTGCACATTTATTTTTACACTGATTCTATTAACCTTTTATCTTCCAGTAGCTTTCGCTATGACTCGGAAAAAGGACCATCGGGAATTTAAGTGACCATCTTGAAACTATATTTTCGCTACCTCGAATCACCCATGAACCATGATGTCTCCTTATCTCACCAGTCATCCAAACGATAAGTTCATCCGGACGTACACATTCAGTGGTCCAAAGTCTAAAATTGTGACGTTTCGTTGGATACTAGCCATCATCAGAATTCAATTCTGGATCCTAAGATGATGAGGCCTCAAGTTCATTGACGCATTTTCGTGAGATTTTATTTCATACGCCTAAGCGACGTTTCTTTATCTTATTCTGAAATACAAATGCAGTATTACCCTACTCCACCACCTGACCTTATTTTTCTGAGCAGTTTTTTTCTCCTACCTTCTATTCGAAAATGAAGGCCTATTGAACTCTGCCTCCATTTTTAAGGTAGAAGTTTTTTACCTTTTTTTCTAGTTCACTATTAATCTCAGAACATCGCTAACTGTTGAACCAAACAGGACATGCTCTGTCTACATTATTAAGTATTTGTATATTTTATCTGCAACATTGCCATAACTTTATTTCTTTACTAATGTGTGATTAGACAGTGCCTTGCTGGTGCTTTCCAAATAATAATTCTCAACTCTAAATCTGGTCAACGATTTCATTTTTGGTCAGAACGAGCAACGATTCCTAAAGTTAATAAGTAAAATGCTAGAAAATTTAAATGCAACCTAAATACTCATTTTCATCCGAATAAGTTGGAAAGTATGCCGGCTGTAAAAAACGCTCCAGCGTGGTTGTTTCGTATTCTGAACTTTCAAGACAATAGTTAATCTACCTGTTGTTTGCTTCCCAAAGCGAGTTTCAGCGATCTTGGTCACACCTCATCTGTGTCATTTCTAAATCGTCCCCAGTCAGAATATCTTTTTGATTTTGACCATAGAGTTCTGTTTTAGACCAACTACTTTTCCTGATTTTTATAAATTATTGCACCAGCAAATGAGTTTGCGAAGTTCTTATAATCGCGTATGACATAAAAATATGCAGCCAAGTCAACTGCGTTGATGAAGCGAAGAAGTTACAATCGAACACTGACAAATTGAGCGTTTGGTTAACCAGCTGGCTTTTAAAGTTTAATATGTCCAAATGCCTTATCGTTAACCTTAAGACCGGCCAAAATGCCACTCCCACACATCCGTAATATTTTAAAGGCCAGTTGGTCAAGTTATGGCGGGAATTTCAAAATATTTATTCAGTTTCTGTTTCGTTTCTCCTAGTTACAGTAACTGTTATCGCCACTCAACTCGTTGGCCATTCGGACACTTTCCAGAAAAGACTCCGGGTTAATCTCCTAGCTCACGATCCTCCACTTCCTTCTAACTATTATCGTTTCTCTTTAAATTTTTCTCGTTTTCTCCTTCACTATTATTTCTGCTTACGCACTTAATACACTTTTTCTAGTTCATGTCCCTTACTCAGCTATTTTGTTATAGCAGTTAAACCGTCTACTAACCCATCTACTCCAGAAAGTATATCAACAGAGAACTAAGCAATCATCTCTGAGAAATCCCCTGCATCAGAAAATACGAGCCCGCCTCCGACGAGATAGGATATTACACAATATTAACATGACGGCATTAAAGACTCAGAAAGGCATAGATACCGGGGTGTATGGACAACCATGAATCTAATGCCATCAGAACACTGTAAGAAGATGGCTCATAAAGCTCCTAGTATTTACACCGGATCAAAATTGCATTAAAAATAATTCCTGTTGAACTTTTCAGAAGACCTTTCGGTGTCTTTGTAGGACCCCATCTGGAGTTTGAAATGCCAGGAGCCACACTATGACTGAGGAAAGATATTATCCTCCTCGAACAGGTGGTACGCAGGCCAATGAAGATGGTCAATGTTCTTAAGCATTTGTTGTGCCAGAAGAGGATGAAAGCACTTCTCTTATTCCCTCTTTGTTATAGGCAACTGATCAGCAGCCTACTGTGGAATTTCCTGATTGTCCCTAGCCATGATTGTTCGCTGATACCGGAAGACTTCTTTGAGTGTGTCCACAAAAACCAATTACGTCAGCTTCCCAAAAAGTCAAAATTGATCGCATGTGGCTATTTGTATTTGGGGGTTTATAGACGGAGTCCTTGAAGACTCGATCGATGTACAATATTTACGCATTATCACACTCAAAATAAAGTTGCAAACATTTAAAATACGGATGGTTGACGAGAAAAAATTAGAAAGAGGAATTGCTCCCTTTTCACTGTAACTCAGTTCGAAGAGATTGACGATGTCGAAGTGTTTTCCAAAACTGGTTGTAAGTAGTCTTGTTTTTGAATCTCGATTAACTGAAATACAGGTAGGCGATCTGTCTCCTGATATTATAGCGATCACAGAAACATGGCTGCCACAGAACATCATCGATTGCGAAGTAGCATTATCCGGTTACCAGTTGCTCAGGAGAGACCACATCCACCACCAGGGTTCAAGAGTTGCGATGTATGTTGTGAGCAAATTTGCTGTTTTTGAAATTACAGAGAAGAATACCAATGGTATTGAGACTATTTGGTTGACGATAAAGACAAGGGATTGCCGTCCCTTGAAGCCATGACTCTCTACCGACCACCGGGGATGGACACCGACGCTGATACTTGTTTGCTGGAGAACATAAAGGAGATTGGTATTCGAACTGATGTTGTTCTCATGGGTGACTTAAATGCACCCAGCATTCGATGGAACTATCTGCAGGTGCAGTACTCAAAATATGCCTTCGATTATCTTCTGCTAAAGACAAAACTTAAAGATCTTCTCACACAACATGTATTTGTTCCAAAAAGAGCGCACGGAGGACAACAGTCAAGTTGTTTACATTTTGTCTTCACTGAAGATCCTGATAGTATGAATGAGGTATACAGCCTACCTCCACTTGGTTGAAATGATCATGCAGTCCTTTGATGGGAGTACGTTTATATTCTGTACCATCTGCAATAAATTAAATCAGGCCCAATCTATGGAGAGGAGACTTTTGCTAAAATGAGAGCTGAGGCATCATGAACAGACTGGGTTCTTCGCTACTCCGGGAACTTCCCTGAGGACTGAAATTTATTTAATAAAAATAGTTGTATTTAATGCCGGTTTACAGGCATTGTCAGATAAAATATTCAGTGGGTAGAGGCTGGAAGTGAAAAAAACTCCTGAATATATATCATTAAAAGTGCTTTTCCTATCTTTATGTTATTCAGGAGAAAAAACTGCCGCCTGTAAGGGTGATAGCAATTCAGATCAGGGAAGGGCTAACACAATTGCAGTCTGTATGCAGTCTCTCTGTCTTTGATAGGAACCGGGATTCTGTGCCAGGCAAGAAAGCATCCGTGTACGGTTGCTCACTGTCTGCCGAAGAAGTCAACGGGTGCAGGCTGCAGAGACGGTGCCGTATCCCTCAAGGTAACACCTGGGATTGGGTTCAGATGCCGCGCACTCCGTCAAACAGGAAAACAGATTCTACCGTGTCGGTGCCCAGAATTCTTGGAATCTGTTCTGAATGCAAAAAACTAGTAATAGTTATCTTAAACAAAGAAAAACTCCGCTGGACTTTTATATTATGGGGAAGTTTATTTCACATGGCCATGGCGTTTACCGAAAAGAACCGTCGATACTTAACTGTGCGAGCTAATGGAAGAAATAAAAAGACATTGCGATGACTGCTGCGCCGAGGATGGTCAAGCTGCCTCACAGTGATAAGGGGATTAAATGTACGACTATTCAAAAGCTTACACAGCAAAAAAGAGTCCCTTCTGCACTCGGCGAAACCATAAGGGATCAAGGTTAACAAGCCCACAGCGTTCTTGATACGACAGATTACGGTGCTCCAACGATAAAATTCTTTTCGTGAAGAAGTGCTGGACCGATTCTTTTTCCTTCCGTTCGCTAGCGTGCAGAAGGCTGAATGGAAACGAGCAGTATTCCAGGCCAGGTCTTACGTAAATTTTATAATGGCGGAGTCTAATATCAATAGTTGTAAAATTTCTGAGGATAAACCCGGCAGTTTTGCGTGCTTTGGAGACAATCAGGGTGCAATGCTCTGAAAGATTGAGACCGTTGGAATATGATATGCCCAGGTCCTTAACAACGCCAGGTACATTTATATCGTGGCCATCTATGCTTAGATGAGGCTGATGATTGTCACCGACAACCATAACGGAACATTTGTGCCAAGAAAGGGAAAAGCGCCATGTGCAGCACCACTGAGCAAAGGCCTCGAGATCATTTTTTAATAGATCAAGGACGGTGTTGCAATCTGCCGGCTTGTATCGATAGGCAACTTTTAAATCGTCGGCATACATAAAGGGCCTACCATTTCGAAATAAACCTGGCACATCATTGGCAAAAAGACAAAATAAAAGCGGGCCTAGCACACTACCCTGAATAACTCCACTCCTCACACGTGCCGAGTTTGAGATAGCATTGGAGATTTTAACATGTTGTGTGCGAGAGCTCAGGTAAGAAGATATCAAGCTCAGAAGTTTACCACATATACCGAAAGAGGAGAGTTTCAGGAGGAGAAGGGCATGGTCAACACGATCGAAGGCCCTGGTGAAATCGAAATAGACTATGTAAAGTGCAAAGCCATTATCCCTAGATTGTAGAACATGATCAAAGAAAGAGAGCTGACATGTGTCACAAGACCTTGTTTTGAGGAACCCATGCTGGGCTGCACTCCATAGGTTATTCTCAGTTAAGTGATACATCATCTTATCTTTGATCAAGGTCTCCAGGATTTTCGAAGCTGCGGACAGTGTGTTGATTGGCCTAAAATCGTCAAATGACGTAGATCGGCCGTGTTTGGGGATAGCTAGAATGTGCGATTCCTTCCATACACTGGGAAAGGTTTCACTTTCAAGAGCTAGATCAAATATCTTACCTAGAAGTGACGGGAAAATATCATTAGCATCCGCCTTTATAATACTGATCGGTACGCCATCTGGTCCAGGACTATAAGATTGACGAAAACGTCGAATGGCTACGGTTACGTCCCAGAGGGTAAAAGTTATGGTCTCGAGGATGGCACCGGTCCAAACCTGGATAGGCGGAGGGGGAGCGGTCAAATTTTCAATAAATGTTCTGGACAAGAAAACGTTAAAACTATCAGCCGTCAATTTGTCATCAAATACAGGATTGCCAACGGAGTCCAGTAGTACGGGATGCCATGTTTTACTATGGGTTCTTATTGCGCGTGAAAAAAAGTTTCGCTACATTTAACGAACGGTTTTCGACATATTTGACCTCTTCGACTAGCCGTTTTTCTTCGGTTAGCCTCTTGGCCTGCTCAAAAATACGGTGAATCAAGGGCAGAACGGAAATGTCGTTTTGCAAATGGAATCGACGAGAGAGTTTACGCAACCTACGGCGAAAAGATAAAGGGAGATAAACCTTATCCGTGACATTAATTAATTTCTTACGGGAAACAAAACAAGAAATAAGTGGATCTAAAACTTCGTAAAGCATACCGGTACAGGTGTTCACATCCTGACACATAAAGAAATTAGACCAGTCGTGGGAGTTAAGATGTATCAATAATTCTGTCGAAAGCGCTAATCGAAAATCAAAGAAAAAAAGCTATATTTTTTTGGAAAGCGTTTCATCGGTTTCCGAGTTGTGGTGTAGCAACAACGATATCATGGTCCGAGCTCCCAAGTGGGCCTAATGATGACACTGTCAAAGGCAGGCAACCTCTGCAGAAGATTAGAGCAAGTATGCTTGATCCTCAGGTAGGGAAGTCAACAACCTGGGTCCACATGCCAATATATACGGCCTCGAGAGTCCTCGAAATCCCTGTACTGGAGGTGGGATCATGCGCCTGATGTGGGTGAAGGGGAGTAAAATATGGAGGTGGAAATGACAGACAGGGGAACTGAGCACAACTGCTAGCTATTGGGGCATGACCGGGAAATCCCTGGACAGGATACTGCAAAAGTATTACTATTAAGGTGACACAGAAGGTCAGGTGAGTCTAGTAGTCCAGCAGGACCCTTCGTATTGAGAGACAACTGGGGAAACGACCGTAGAAAAATTGGCTGCGGGGTGGGGGATGCACTGTTGTGAGTGGCACAGAAGCACTATTTTTTTGGGCGAGAATGCTTGTATGTTTCGTTTATCAGCCTCAGTATGAGGTCTGGGTGATAGCTGGAAATTCGATGTTGTTGGGATGGGGATGTTTTTGGGAGAAATAGGCGATCGTAACGGAGTAGTTTTTTCGTGGAGAGGCTAAATTTTTGCGGTTTTCGAGTGGTTGAGACTTTAGCCGGACTTGTCTTTGAGCTAGAAATCTGCGTTGGTTTACCAGGAGTAACTGGTAAACTTGGTATTGGTATGGTAATAGGAGGAGTACTGCCGTCTTGAGAACGAAAAAAAAGGAAGAACTTTTTTCTTGGGATCCCAAAAGATTAATCAAGGTCGGTTTCCGTGCAGAGTTAGCTGGGGATTCAGATGGCGAAACCGTAGATGAAATTGAGGCGATTTGTTCAAACATGGCAACAGCGGTAGTCATTTCTTTCTTTCCTCAAAAGTATTACTATTAAGGTGATACAGAAGATCAGGTGAGTCTAGTAGTCCAGCAGGACCCTTCGTATTGAGAGACAACTGGGGAAACGACCGTAGAGAAAATTGGCTGCGGGGTGGGGGATGCACGGTTGTGAGTGGCACAGAAGCACTTTTGGGGAGAATGCTTGTATGTTTCGTTTATCGGCATCAGTATGAGGTCTGGTGGATAGCTGGAAATTCGATGTTGTTGGGATGGGGATGTTTTTGGGAGAAATAGGCGATCGTAACGGAGTAGTTTTCGGGGAGATGCTAAATTTTTGCGGTTTTCGAGTGGTTGAGACTTAAGCCGGACTTGTCTTTGAGCTAGAAATCTGCGTTGATTTACCAGGAGTAACTAGTAAACTTGGTATGGGTATGGTAATAGGAGGAGTACTGCCGTCTTGAGAACGAAAAAAGGAAGTACTGTTATCCTGGGATCCCAAAAGATTAATCAAGGTCGGTTTCCGTGCAGAGTTAGCTGGGGATTCAGATGGCGAAGCCGTAGGTAAAATTGGAGACGATTTGTTCAAAACGGCAACAGCGGTAGTCATTTCTCTGTTGCTTGTCGACAATTTAAAATTTTTCAGTTTTCTCTGCATTGGGGTGAGGTCCGGAGAAACCGAGGAATGCCATTTTCGACAAAATTCTCTACTTATCTCCTTCCTAGAGAGTATGAAGTCAACTTTTATCAAGGAAAAGAGCGTGACTAATATGGGGGCATTACGACTGAGCGAGTGGAGTCGTTTAGCATACGCGACTCGGAATCCCAAGCCACTGCTTTCCAGAAACAAACGCGCGCCATCGAAAGATGTGTAACTGGGAATATTACGCAGTATAAAATTATTCTTGCGTTTTATCCGTTCTTCGGTTTCGGAGCTAATTATCCCAATGACTTTAAAAGCCCGTTAGATAACTGAGTCAGAGGCATTGGTTATAGTTCCTTTAAGCAAAAAATCTACTAATTCGTCAGACGACGATCGATTAACGCAGGACGAGGTGTAGGCTTGAGCAATCAGAGGATTAAGAGGTTCCAGATTTACCAAAGGGATTTTAGAGTTAACAATATCTACAGAAGGCTGCGAAGTCTCGTATACGCTAGATAGGTCCCCTTCCGTTAATCTATTACTCAAGGACGGAGGGGGAAGCTGCAACCTTTCGTCTTTTTGCGAGTCGCTTGCGGGACATCGTAAGCTAGTAGACGGAATTTTGGTTTACTTAATAGAAAACAGTGGGTAAATAATTTACAAAAGTAAACTTAAATAAGCTAAAATGGCAGCTGATTTCAAACAGTTAATAGAAAACGACAAACCGAGCACAATTTTAACCACACTTATGCAAAGTGCAACTAATTAGTCCAATTGATTATATGGCCGCCACAAATAATATGGAGCAGTAAAAAGAGCTTTTTTTAAACTAACACTTAATAGACAGTTCACTGCTAGGGGCAATAAATATGGTAAAAATAATCCGTTCACTTATCATATAAAATCGGTCCACGTGCCCTTGACCTTGACCTTGACTTTTAATAAGAAGTTCTTGAATCTAATAGAATGCCACAGACCGTCATCAAAACTAAGTATATCCAACCGACGACAGTAGTCAACAAGCGATATAAAAATAAAGATAAATAGGAAAGGAAGACATTGAAAGAAATTTTGCCAATTCAATGAAAAGTCCATAGTCCAATTGCTGTCTGACAAAGGCACTGAAAAGTCTTCCGAACAGTTCGGCAGGAAATAGTTTCAGTGCACGTCAGATCCAGCGTAAGGTACTAGTTGCCTTTTGGGCCCTTATAGTGTTCTGACGGCATTAGACTCGTGGCTGTTCATACACCTAGCTCACTATGCCTTTCTGAATTTTCTAATGCCAACCCGTTAATATTTTACGGACGTTTGGGAGTAACATTGCGGCCGGTGTTTAGGTGAAGAACCACGCATTTGTTAACATAAAACTATACAAGCGATCTGTTTGACCAAACACTCAATTTATCAGTGTTCGATTGTAACTTCTTTGTGCCGTCAACACAATTTACCTGGTTCTATACTTAATTTCATCCAAGAACATAAGAGCCTCCCAAGTTACTGCTCTAGTGCAATCATTTACATAAATCAGAACAAAAAGTGGGCATAAAAGAGAATCATGTTGCACACTTTCCACTTTTGCCGATTCCGAGGTAGAATTATCAATAAAGAATTTCTGTACACCGAAGGACTCATAAACTCTTGATCCATTTAAAAATCCTTTCTCAAATTCCAACGTCCAACATCTTCTATAAAAGGAGCCTCTGTGGTATACTATCAAAAGCCCTATTGAAGGCAAACAATGGAATCTACTAGATAACCCATAGATATGGCCTTTGTCAAATTATCATCCGAAAAGAGAGCATTCGTGCGACAAGAGACTCTTCGACGAAAGCCGCGTTGGACATCAAATATTTTTTTGTTTTCTCCCGATATCCACTTGAAATGCCTTTTTGACAGGATGGATATTTTCGCAGTCAAATCATCAGCCTCCATTGAGTTCATGGTGATGAATGCACACCTCCTTTCTTCCGGGTCTTCACCTACCTCAAAAGACTTTTGCAATATGGTGGACAGTGGTTCGCACAAGTTTTTTAGCAAGTTCTCGAAGTGCTAGTGCAGGAATTCCATTCAGTCAAGCCGATATGACAGGCTTCAATTGGAGTTATTCAGTCCCTAACTGTGTTTGATGGAAAGCCTTAAATCCTCTATTATGGAGGTGGAGGGGAGGAGGAGGAGAGAGAAAGGAGGAGGAAGAGACATGTATTCATGAGCGGGTGGAGGAAAGCAGATGCATTTGTCTCTCTGATGAAGACAGACTAAATGAAATTGCAAAGAAGATATGCTTTAACCTGGTCCTAGTTCGCCAGTTTTTCGTCTGCAGACCTAAGGGGAGGGATCAGTTCTTGAGTTCTCCTTGTACCCCGCATGTAGCCATATAGTATTTTGGGGTGTTATAACAAATTTTGTGGTGTGTTCAATTCGACCTTCCTTGGCAGCTTAGTAGCCCCACTTTCGCAAATGTTGCTTTGCTGCTTATATTCCTATAAGTGCTTGTGGAAGCAGATTAGTCTGCAATGCCTCCTTTATTGATTTCTTTTTTTGAATGAGGCTAGCAAAGTTTTAGTTTACCCACTTTGAGCGATTTGTGGTTGTCTTTCTTCTGAGAGGACAGTTGAGATAAACAATCATTTTCAATAATGCACTCAAAGTCTTTCAGGAGGTAGTTGCTACACCATGCAGTTCTGATTCCCATTATACCTCTGAGATTTCTCTTCACCTAAGTAGTAGTCACCTCCATATATTTTTTTCCCATGCGTCAGGCAAAGTTGGATTGGAAAACAGGAAGCAATTTCAACAGAGATATGTTTGATTGTTTGATTTGCAAATCATCTGCATTTTCATGCCCAAAACCTTTTCATGTAATCATAACCGGTCATTCTGTAAACTGGCCCATATTCATATATCAATTTAAGTTATTTTTTTATTGAGTACCCATAAATGTACTAACATAATATCTTGGAATCTATTGAAGAAATATATTTGCCAGGTAGTTCTAATCACACAGTAACCTTATTTTCTCTTTCAGGGTTCAAGTCTAGACCCACTAACACATCAGAAAGCCAACAGAACCATGGCAGCAACTCTTTCATTTAGTTATTTGTCCCCTTCGCAGCCGGCTGCGTTCCGTTTTAACTTCTTAGCAATATCCTCATTGTTTGAGAACATCTCACACTTTCAATTATTCTGTTGATAGACATTTATTTATTAGCCCGTTGGTAAAACACTACCTCATTATCCAGAGTGTTATTCTTCCCTTCGATTTCAGACACATGTGGGTTGACCTTTGTGATACCTGTTATTAGCACCTCTCACTGAAGGAATTATCCTCCTTTGATACTTCTCTACGTGGTCATTCTCTGCATGTGGGATGCAATTCTGGGACTATCACGGTTTATTAAAAGCCGTGGTTTGGAAGGCTGTCAAATGATGCATTATACCAAACCACGAAATCAACCTTGTGTGTTGTGTGTTGAGTGGTTTATCAGTGGGCTAGGAGTTGGATGGTGATGGCTCCCTCTAACCCCTGGTTTTAGTCATCTTGGTATGAATGTCAAAGGGTTCAGGTCATGCTGTGCTGATCACGGATGGATGCGCCGGTCTTGTCAGTCACTGCTCCCACTCCCGAAAGGCCACAACTATCATCGTTACAGGGAGTAAATATCAAAGAATTCGACAACTAAATAAAAGTATGGGGTAGAAAAAAATTCTAACTGAACAAGTAAGATTACAGGGAGGTCTATTTGAATATTCGGAATTTGAGCGTTCAGGAGTGAGACAGGCAATACTTACTTCATACTTATCGAGCTTAGGTGCTTTAGTAAAAGTCGTGTTTGCCTTTGCAAAACGTTGGCCACTTGAAGAGCACAGTTAACCCCTCTGACAAGTTTGAAGACCAAGTTCATATCCCCTCTGTATTGCCTATGAGAGAGTGGAAAAATTTTAGTCTTTCTAATTGACACTCATAAGGTATGCACACCAATCTACTGATTAGAATTGTTGCATTCTGTTGAACTTTCTCCATCATAGTGTAGTCTTGCTTCGTCCAGGGGCAGCAGGCCTCAACGCAATAGGCCAACACCAGCCATACAAGTGTTCCGAATTCGCGATCAAAAAGCTCTTCGTTAAAATAAACGAATGATTTTTTGATTATTCCGAGGATACACATAGTCTTTTTTTGCTATCCTGACACAGTGAGCTGCTGGTTTGAGAGTGGGGGTCATTCACACACAAAAGTCCCTTAGCTCTGTTTCTTTCTCGAGTTGGTGACCACCGACGAAGTACTGATATTCAAACCTCATCACCCTTCTGTAACAAGACCGCAGTCAGATGACTTGGTACTGGTTATAATTAAGGTTAAGCAGTCACTTATCACACAATTTTCGCAAAAGATGCATTACATTTTGTAAGCTCCGAGCATCCTCTTGCTTTTCCATCGGAGTCCATAACTTCAGATCATCAGCAAACATGAATTTCGGCATGTCAGATAATCATGGCAGTCGTTTACCTATATCAGAAACAGAATGGGACCCAGAACGCATCCCTGTGAAACTCACTATTAACGGTTTTCAAGTGTGACTGTGCATCATCAAGACAAACAGGTTGGTTCCGGCCTCTGAGGAAGTCGACCAACCAATTGCGTAGGTTGCCAGTATCATCCATTAGACACAGCTTCGACAGCAGGTCTCTGTGGGGAACTTTACCAGAGTCTTTGCTGAAGTTTTTTAGGCCACATTGACTGCCGAACCCATTTAAAATGATTTTGTCCAGCTTTTTAGGGATATGAGCAGGTTTTTGAGACAGGATCGACTTCTTATAAATCTATGTTGATATGAACTTAAACAATTTTAGTGTCTTCAATATGGCCCATCAGTTCCATTTTTATTATCTTCTACCTTATTTTACAACAAATACTTGTGAAATTGTCTGTTGTGAAGCTATTTGGTGGTTTTCTCTCTTACACGTTATTGATGGGGTTACGTTGACTAGCTTCCACTCGGTAAGCAGGGCCACTGCTTCCATCAAACCTTCAAAGATCGTGGAAAGCAAAGGCAGGCCGCCGGTGAGTTCATTTAGAACATTTACGGATATGCCATCCATTCCAGGTGATTTAGTGGGCCGTAGTTTTTGTAGTTATCATAACTGTATCTCTTGGGCAAGACTAACATTTTATAAACTCAAAGCTTTATTTCTGTAAGAAAAAATGGTGTCATATGAACCCACATAGCTGTGCAAACTTTACGGAAATTTAATCTGAATGGAAGGATGGAGCAAACTGATTTATGTACATTGAGGCCCTGAGCCTTTATTTTAGAGCATTCGGAAAGTTGATTATTTTGAAAGATTATGGGACCAGGAAGCTTAGCGGGACTGATAAAGCAAATGGAGCTAAATTTGATGAGGCAAATCCGATCTGCTAGGTTGAACTATAAACCTTCAAGCGAGGTAGATCGGGGCTAACTTTTTAAAGCAAATAATTGCGGTGTCTAAAAGATTAATCGGCACCCTTAAAATTATTAAAATACGTGAATGTTAGCACATTACTGATTATTTTCGAGCCAGCGTTGAGGTAGGGAGGGATTAATAAAACCAAAATCTTGCCTTGCAGTACTTCACCCCTGATTGAGTTAAGCGTCGAGTACTCATTGCAAACCCTGACCTTTTTCATAGCAGTTGAATAAGTGGGACCAGTTTAATTCATGTAGGGATCGGAGGTTGAAGGCTTCCAATTTTACCAGCACTTAAATAACAATATAAAATCACGGCCGTTGCCGACTAAACAGGACCTTCTCACTTTTTCTAGAAATTTTTTTAATTCCGACGTCTTGCCCAATTTGTGAGTTATCAAGAAAAAACCATCACCCAAACCTAACCAAAACGAAGCGAACTTTTTAAAACGGTGTGCGTATTGAAATATTTCGGTGGCCTTCAAATTATAGCGTTAACTACTGGCGCATTGGTGCAGATCTGTCACCGGCATTTGCACCGCCTTGTAAAATGTTTCATAAGCTATTTTTTTATTTTATACTTTTGACGTATGCGAAAGCAAATGGAATCAAAATATGTGAGACATTTTTTCGTTTTAATAACATTTTAAGATCCTCGATCACAACAGCTTGCACCCGTTCTAATGAAACCGTTTACCAGTAATCGTGACATAAAAATAGCGCGTGTTATGGTTCCGCCACATACTCTGGCTTTTAATGTGGAAATTTCCGTCAAGAAAGCCGATGAATGTGACAATCTTGGCATTGAAATGTGAGTTTGTCTTATCTTATTCGAATTCTTTGATTCAAGTAATCTTCAACCGAAGAGCTTGCCAATAGTGAAACCTTTTCAAGTGCCTCTTCCGCCCCACACCTACGCATCTCTTGAATCGACCAACTTTGTTGTTGCCCTGGAACCCCGCGGAGCTAATACGTCAAAATCTTTGTCCGGCATACATAAACTAGATTTTCCCGTTTATGCTAGGGAATCTGGGGAATGGTTTATTTCCATGTATGTTAGTGGCACATTCAACACGGTAAGTACACTGCTGCGAACGCTTTCCATTTCATATTTAGTTCTGGTTCATTCCGTCTTTGTACATAATAGTTTGAGCAGACCGACTGTCAGCAACTAATGTAACTGTTGTAATTTCAAATTATTTGGGGTATTTCGATTTATTTACAACATAAGTTCTAGTCCTGTTCTTGAATAATGTCTTTTAAAACAAACTCGAGGAATCGAAAATTCAGTAATTTCGAAGCTTATTTGGTGCGTTTTGTATTTGCTTTTGCCACTTCTACAGACCCCTGAGTCTAAGGCTGTTATTAACCCCTATTGTTTGGTTTTAGGACAGCTCTTGTCGGTTATGGCTTTTCCCAAAAGCTATTTTCGAAGTTTTGGAACTTGATGGCCACCTTAGCCCAACCAATCTCGCATCTAGCTCTGCAGATGTAGAGTTTCTGGAATTGAATGGTCTAGACCAGATGAACAATAAAACTCGGTATCTGGCTCTCAACTCGTTGTCTTTGTATTCATCTTCTGAGAAAATATATTCGTACGTCTGGTCTTTGTTACCTGTTACTCAACTTTACTCCCTTATCATACCTCTTTATTGCCCAAAACGAATTCAAGATTTTTATACTGTTGAGTAGGTTCCTTTATGTCAAGACTTCCTTTATGTGTCATACTTTTGGATCCTTTTCACCATGTTATTTTTCCGTCTGTGCTAGTTGCAATGAGTATACTAAATCATTGTTAACTCATTTATGTGGTCCCCCATTGTTAATATATCCACTCGCTCGTGGCTCAATGGTTAAGGCGTTTGACTTCTGACCACCAGGTCGCGGGTTCGAACCTCAAGCGTTGCAAAAACCTGGGGTTGGGTATGGCTGACTGATGACGGCTAATTAGTCAAAAACGACCGGTCCAGTCTCTTGTTTTTTTCGATAATCTTATTCTGCCTTAAATCCACTTTTTTTGTTTTTTGTGTACTCGCCGTCTGATTCAATAATTTTTAGTTTAAGGAATATATTTACAAAAGCGAACTACACTTCTAAGTAGCTTTTGGCTTCGTCGTCCAAATTTTCGTTATCCATTGGCGTTTTCTGTGGAATTTATAATGCACTGGCACCGATACAATCATTTTTGGTGTCCGTTTTTGTCTTTTATCTTACAGAGATAAGGTATTTGCCGAAAAGTGACAGAATAATCCCGTAATTAATACAGTAGATATTACTCGAGATAGTTCATTTATCATGCGTACAATGAAAGCAGAAAACATCCATCGCTGAAATAGGACGGGGATTTTTTGAAGGTGTTCACAGTTGTCTAAAATTTAAAGGTAGGTACTCGAGGTGAATGCGCCCTGGTTCAATTTTTGCTTGCAGAAATTTAATCGAAATATATCAAGGTAATACTTTTGGAAATTATTAATTGACTGGGACATGACATTTTAGGGTCAGACCAGAAATTTAAATGAACATTTGGGTGGAATAACCACTTAACGCCCATTCTAAAAACAATACTACAAGTTATATGAGTTTTAAATTGAAAAGGCGTTATACCCTACTCCTGACGTAGGTACTAGCCATAAGCTTTTAGCAAGTACTTATGTCGGGAGTACGGTTTAACGTCTTTTCCATATATATACTTCATAATTAACTGAAGTTTACTCCTGTTCATGCTATGTGATTATTATTTATGCCTTCCCACACAAATTACTTTTCAAAAAAGCTTTTTCTCTTTTTTTCAATCAAACATTTTCACTTCTTCGAAAATTCGGAATATTTTCGCCGTTTTATTCTATAGTTGGAATATTTTATTTTTAGCAAAATTTTAATGATACCTGCTTACTTTGAAATAAAACCGGTATGTGAACTATTTCGTAAGGTTTATAAACTTCTTGCATGCATTTACTCAGCAATCGATTCGTGTACTCCCGAATGTTCTTCGAAGAAGCTTTCTGGTGTCCATTAGCTGTCGAAACGCACATGAATCACGTTTCATACTTTGTGAACAGCACTAATGCACCTGCGGTTGTTAAGTTGCATTAAATGTCATGCTACTTACTCACAAATTTACATGAGTTAAAACTTAAAAAGCCATGGTGGTCTTTCCCCTTATGGTGCTGAAAAACAAAATTATCTGGTCCTACTAAAATATTTCTGCGTACATTCCGTCTTATAGACTTTTCTATTTAGCTTTACGAGAACGTTTATGAGCTTCCTGTCGTAGTTTCCACCTTCATCTAGGTTCCTCATTTTCAGCTTCGAACTTCAGCTGGCGTCGTTAACTTTTACCTGTCTATTTGACAAGAGAGTTTCGTCGCTACTGGCATAACATCCGCAGGTAATTCATGACCACTCGGTAACATGAACGCTGTTTATGTCATGGCTGTTTTCTGGTACTTACAAAATGACTCTTCTGCTTACTCTTTAAAAGTTTGTTTTAAAAAAGGAGTAAGCGCATGCTTTGCATTCCGATGGTCCTAGGTGTGTTTGAAGTAGAAATACGTTGCTGGTGAGGCGCATCCTTCATAAAAGTTTTTCGCAGGGTGGATTCATTGCAACAAAGCGTACGCAATATGATTACTTCAGGCCTAGAGAAGTTCAGTTTGGGCGTTACCCCTATTATTATGGCAGGTTTACCAGCTTGGTAAAAAGTCTAACTTTGCTAGAAACATGTTTTGAATGCTTTAAAATTTTCTTTTTGCGTAAATTTGGTGTATTTATTACAACATCTCTCCTCCTACTAAACAAACGACATGTCAACGTTTGAGCTTATCAGTGTCTTTACGCCCCTTTGGATGAAAGAGGAGCAATTGAAACCTCCGGAACTCTTTGGGGTAGATAAATGGCAGCTTGAGCTTTTCCCGAGCATTTATTCATCCTGGAATATAGCGAACATGCAATTATGCCAAAAATGTTTGTTTGTTTGCCTTCGCGAACCTGTGCAGTAAATTTTTTTGAGGCGGAAAAGAACAATAACATTTTGTTTAAATTTTCGATCTTTGGGACACTTTTATCCTATTACGGCGATCGACATGGTTTATGTCAGCTCCTACGGTCGAAACCGAAGTCAACTTTAAGCATCAAATCCACTGGTGGTCGTTCGGTTTGTTTCTCTTAGCAGTGATCGCCATGCTGGTGCCCTGATTTTGTCTCCACCTCAGCCTTCTTCTCTCACACATCGTCCATAAGTACTAGTGTTTTTCTTTAAAATGCAAATGCAACTTCTACCCGTGTCACTCCCCGCAGCAATTAAAGAACAGTGTGTGCTTTTGGAGAATCACAAGGATTCGTCCTCCGTAGTTTTTTGCCGTATGTTTGGGCTCTTCATTACGTTGGTCGATACAAACCCTGCGTTGTGTATGACTCCTACGAGCATCTTAGATTCCAAAGCCCTTTTGACTTACAGCTGCATTTTTTCTATTCTTTCTAAAAACCACTAAAGGGTTACCTGCTATGTTCTCATGAGTTGGCCTGAACTGACAATCCTAACATGACTGCTCTTCTGGTTATTTAATACTTACCTTTATCATAGCACTTTCTTGATCCAGGCGCATGTGCTGCTTTACTCCATGTGTCACAATGAAGCCGTCCAGATTTTAAAATCAAAATCCAATGTCTTTATTCTGGAATCTGAAGTAGTTTTTATTCTACAGTGGATGATGTCAAGAAGCCAAATCCAAGATACCGTCTGAAGTTGCCTACTCACTGAATATGGTTTTTTCGGATCAGCGCAATCAGTGCCGATATGACTTACTTCGTGACCACTAAAGGTAGTTTCAGTGTTTTCGAAAATAACTCAATCTGCTGATAGAGGGGCCGCAAACTACGCACATCATTTTTAGAGAGAGAGAGCGAGAGAGAGAGGAATATGCTTTATTTTGAAAGTATCATTCAAAATTTTCGGCAACAAATGGCTGTATTCACTGAGATAATATAACAAGCTAACATATTATGCAAGCATCAAAAAGTTAAAAATGTACAGCTAATGGGGGACACAGTTCCACTCTAAGTTTCTGTTTTTCACATCCTTCACACGTAAAATAGTGTGCTGATAAGTTGATGTATGGTTAACGATATGATGGAAGTCTTGGCACCTGGGACAGGAAGACTTAACGACAATGAGGTTGGACTGGAGTGGATGAGCAAAATCATCAGGAATTCGCTCAACAAATTGCTTGACCGTCGCGAAGTGTCTTTTTATTATCATATCTATGAAAACAATATAAAAACACAACCAACAGACGAGAGCATTCGGAGGAGACGTTTTAAAATCAGCAATTCATTTTTAAGCAGAACTGGAAAAATCACGGGAGGACAATGGAGGATGAGAGGAAGAATAGATGACTCTATAAAACGCCAGATAAGGAATTTAGGTGTGTGGTAGGAACGTTAACGACAAGGATGATAAAGAAGTTTATGAATTTTAATAAAAAGAGAATGAAAGATAGGATGTCAGAGTAACGCCAAGGTACTGGAAGAAAGATATATCGTTGGGAAGAACGTCTGAGGATTCAGGACTATTAGAGGGTCAAAGGCGAAATAACATTGGGCAGATTTGTCATGATTGATTTGAAGACTGTTTTCTGACGACCATGCTGAGACAGGGTCAAGGCTGTCCTTCAGAGACTGGAGATGTGTCTGATTTTTAAGAGGATGGCCAACAGCCATATCGTCGGTGTATTTTATGTACAGACAGTCATTTGTTGATCTCAAATGGTTAGTGTTGAGGGAGAAGAAGTGAGGGGATAGAATGGAACCTTGAAGAACCCCATAATTGTTTGGAAGGACTGTAGATTTCCGGCTGTTGGATTGTATTAATTGAGTGCGGGAAGTAAAATAGTCTTCGACTCAAAAGACAGCACAACCGGGAGAGCCTACCGCGGATGTTTTGTTAAGGAGGAGATGACGTGGGGTAGTTTTGAAGGCGGAGGAGTAGTCAAGAAATGCACATGCGTACGCACGGCAGCCCTTGTCTAAATCTCTTAGACCGAAATGGACCACAAGTGCAACGACATCTAGGGTACTATGCCTGGCCTTATATGCGAATTGTAAGGGCCTGGATAATTTGGAGGTGAATGAAATAATTATATCTAAGATGACTCGTTCAGCGAGTTTCAGTTAAATGGAAGAACAGGGGATTTGACGACAAGAATTTGGATCAAAATTAGTGAACTTTTTGGGCGTATTTTATTAAACCACTTTACTAATGGGCTCTCTCCTCCTTATGCACGAGACATCTCAAACTTTTTGCGTTTTTGCTGTCACAGGAGCACGCTCGGAGTGATTTAAGAATGCCCGCATTGTTCTGGCAGAAACTAAGTTTACTCATCCAATTGTATATTTTCTCACCTTGTCCGTCAGCCTCTCCGGTTTTTTTCGGTCACTACTCTTAAGTGCCAACTTTATTTGTACATGAAAACTGACTCCATGAAATGAGCTGATTTGTGAGTTTTGTTTACATGTTACCATAGTCGGTGGCAAAGTGCATAGCTGTGTAGGACGTAGTGAGCCCTTTAATCCTTGTGTGAGGACTCGGGACCACTTGAAAAATGTTGCATATTGCTAAGTTCACGCCTCAGTATACTTGCGAGTTTTCAAAGCACCAAAGAGGCGCTGCTAAGACTGCTGACAAGGGCAGGCTGAGAACAGTACATCGGGGATAAATTCCTACCGCCAATTCGCGCGCTTCGCAAGAGAACCACCCTACTGTCCACCTATCCTGACTGTTGCCCTACATAGGCCACTGGTTTCAGTTGCTGCTTAAACTAGGAGATTTCTTGGGATTCCTTAATTGGAAGATGATCTGCACCGTCCTCGGATTATTTGAGCGTCAGCAGTTTGTTTCTGAGAGAAATTCGCGGGGTTGCTCCGAACACTTTTGATGGGATAGCCACTGTATGTCGCTAGGCTTTGGTCTGAGTTAAGTTGCTATTGCCCTTTGGAAAGCATATTAAGTGTGCCGTGAAAGCAATGTGCAAATTTTACCTGACGGTGGGCTAACTCGTGTCTGTGAACTTGTGTGGTAGAATTTCGTCGCCTTCTGTTACATCTTGCCGGAGTTATGCAACCAAGAAGTTTCCTGTTTTAAAAAACTATTAGCTGGCCTATGAAAATGCACTGTCGTTGGCATCTTTATAATGTACATTTAACTCTACGTGAGCGGTGTCACATGAAACCGACCAACTCTGCACTCGTCTGCCAATGGTCAGTCGAGCACTTTGGTCACTGGTATCGGTTCCTTCCTTAATGGAGAGCCTCATTTTGCATTTGATAAAATGAATGTTCAAACAAAACGGTGAGTTTCACAAGACCATTGGGGAGGAGGAGGATACTTGATCACCAGAACAAGAATTTTACATGCCTTATGCTTTGAATCCGTCCTCCGCTCAAACATCAGAGCTGCCGGTGGAACGGGGTTCCGGCTTCTATGTAATCTCTTAAAATATACTACTTTAAAATGATTTCAGTAAGCTCTCTTCAAGTGACCTAGGTTTAAATAGTCCACGAATTGATATCGGCTAATTTATATCCTTGTCTGAGATTCCGTTCTGTTCCTACTACGCATACCACCAGATAATTCATTAAAGAGGAAGAAACCGAACTACTCTCGACGTTTTCTGATGTGCATTTTAAGTGAAACTATGACGACTAATCTGAAACAATAATATGTGGTAATACAGTCAAGTCCAGATGAATATTCGGACCTCGCGTCATGTTCCCTGTGGTAGATAGGGGGAGGCGTGAAGGTACACTCCAGATGGATTCTGACTCACAGCAGAAATTTGGCATAAAAATACGCCAGTCTTGTTATCTCTTTGACCACATTTCTTCGTATGGACCACCCGAAGGCTTTATAGCCCGGAACCATTGTATGGTTACAGTGGTTCAAAATATATTTCGCAGGTGGCTGAACGTATTGCTGGAGTCTGTTAACTGCAATTTTACCATGCGCCTTCAACCAGAAAAAAATGCTTAGGGGCGTTTGTGAATGTAACGCTGGTGGAGTACCCACATGCACGTGTTAGCATGCTGACTCTCGCACGAACACTCATCCAACAGTCTCTTTAAATTAATTTCAAAGCAATCTTCTAAGCGGTCGTTCTGTGGCTTGTCTCTCTATATTTAATGCTGCCAGAAATCCCATTATATTTTATGGAGGGGATATGAAAAATATTTACTTCTTACGTCTTCTTTGTTTTTATCCCTCTAATAGAGGATGTGTTTTGACTTTTCCTGCTAACTGATACGCTTAGAGTTGTCCGGAATTGAAGCAGACAGCTTTAATTAGAAATGAGCAGTGTATCATCGTACGCACTATCAGCTTTTTCCCAAACTAATGTCGTCTCTGAATGGGGCTTGATTTTCTTCCTGCAGACTACAGTTTGCGAATCTGTTGTACTACCTCATTCTTTAAAGCATGTTTAAAATGCTCTCTCTGTGAGTTACAAATAAAAGTCGCCCTGAAAGTATTGGCCACTCAGACAGGTTTACGGCACAAAAAAGGAACTGTAGAACAACTGGTGAAAGTTGACTAACAGCAGAGGTAGGGAAAGTTGTGAAGTTGAAAAAAATGTGTGCCAGTGACATCAGTGAAAGGGTACTTCTACCGTTCGGCACCGAATTGTCGTTCTTTTCTCACAAAACGGTGCCGAGCGAGAGTCTATATTGTGTCGGGAAAACGATAATTTAATCTACAAGCAAGCATAGACTCTGTGTAGATATGATATAAACCGAAGAGAGTCAAGTAATTCGAAGCACCTTCATATATAGTAGAATGCTGGCTCATGAGTATGCACAGAAAAAAAAATACACCGTGCTAATGTGCATTGTTCCCGCGTGAGTGAGACTCCCGCAGAAACTCGATCATATTTTATGGAAATTGAGTAATGCAAATAAATATCTTGTGTGCAAATAAATAAACATTATAGAACACTTCAACTGGTGTACACGAGGGATGAGAATATCGCCATCTTTAAATGAATTGCAGTAAACCATTTTAGAAATCAAAATTGGAAACAGTGAAAGTAAAGCATGTCCGTTCATGCACTTCTTGGACTGACGTTGGCAAATTTTCGGCCGAAAACGTGAAAAAAAAGTTCCATTTCCTCCTCACTTTAAGGACCGTTTTCCTTACATTTGATTAATTCCACGTGCTATTCTATGATCAGAAATCTTCTGCAAGTTGATCCTACATCTAGTAACTTACTTCCTAGACGACTGACGGAGTCCCCTTTCCGTCTTTGTACTAATACGTAAGAATTAGGCGAAAAACTTTCTTAAGAAACATTGGTCACATACGGAAGTTAAATTTTCCAACTCCTGGTTCTCCATTTTTCAATTTTTTCTGGAATACTTGTTCCTTCCTGGCCATTGCGAGTGTCGTAAAACTATTTTCTCCTGGTGTTACTGTTTCGGTCACAGAATCACAGGTTTAAACATTAGAATTTTAGAAAAAGCAAGAGCTTCTGTTTGATTCGAAATTAACGGGGTTTTTCACGTTTTGCCTAATCTGGTTTACGCCCATTAAAAAATAACGTTTCAAGTTGAAGAGAGTTATTTTAATCATTTTTTTCTTAATTAGACCAATGCCTCATTGTAGATAAACACGTGCAAATAAACGTATGCAGTCGACGATATTAAATGACGTGGTAAATAGCACGGGTTTAAAGAGGGTTGGTTTCCGTCCAAAGAAGTATACCTTTCCGCTAACAAAATAACCTGGAAAGATACTATACAGGAAAAATTGAACCCCTGCGTTATACTTTACACTAATTAGTAAAATATTCAACGCCCGAAATCATGTCTCCTCAGCTTGACTACCTACTGTGCATACCTTCTACAAGGTACCGTCTGGACCTCATGAAATTTTGATATCTGAATATATATATTTGATTTCGCCGAGCTCAGATACATTCTTTACTTACGGGAGGATTTGCCAGCAGTAATCTGCGAACAACTTTATTAAACCAAAAGATAACAGGCTACATGATTTCTAAAATGGTTTACTGCAATTCATTTTAAAGATGGCGATATTCTCATCCCTCGTGTACACCAGTTGAAGTGTTCTTTAATGTTTATTTATTTGCACACAAAATATTTATTTGCATTACTCAATTTCCATAAAATATGATCGAGTTTCTGCGGGAGTCTCACTCACGCGGGAACAATGCACATTAGCTCGGTGTATTTTTTTTCTGTGCATACTCATGAACCAGCATTCTACTATATATGAAGGTGCTTCGAATTACTTGACTCTCTTCGGTTTATATCACATCTACACAGAGTCTATGCTTGCTTGTAGATTAAATTATCGTTTTCCCGACACAATCTAGACTCTCGCTCGGCACCGTTTTGTGAGAAAAGAACGACAATTCGGTGCCGAACGGCAGAAGTACCCTTTCACTGATGTCACTGGCACAAATTTTTTCAACTTCACAACTTTCCCTACCTCTGCTGTTAGTCAACTTTCACCAGTTGTTCTACAGTTCCTTTTTTGTGCCGTAAACCTGTCTGAGTGGCCAATACTTTCAGGGCGACTTTTATTTGTAACTCACAGAGAGAGCATTTTAACCATGCTTTAAAGAATGAGGTAGTACAACAGATTCGCAAACTGTAGTCTGCAGGAAGAAAATCAAGCCCCATTCAGACACGACATTAGTTTGGGAAAAAGCTGATAGTGCGTACGATGATACACTGCTCATTTCTAATTAAAGCTGTCTGCTTCAATTCCGGACAACTCTAAGCGTATCAGTTAACAGGAGAAGTCGGAATCGCGTGCATTCCGCCTGTCAGGCGGCGTAGAGCGGTCATCGACGCTCCTATGCGACTGAATATCTGCGAACGCAGCTATGGGCCGTGATCACGAGGATCAATACTTAGACTTATTATTTACCAGAAAATCCGGAGTCTTCCACACCTGCTGTTGGGCTATGTCTGGCTGTTAATGGCAAACGAAGTGCTTCCAGTCATCTTCTTTGGCCTCGGCAACATTTTTCGTTTGGTTTAACTGAATTGATATTCCCCGCATCCCTTGATCGTCTACAAGGTTGTTTATTGTTTTATGTTCATACTATTCAACGGAAACTTAGAAGTTAAACTTAACTAGAGTTTGAAAATGAAACTAGTGTGCTCCGAGATTTGATAGCACGAGAATTCTTCATACTCAATGCGGTCTTATTCTAGGAAAACGAACTTAAACCACCTTCTGGATTCTTAATCATGATTTTTGTGCCTTTGTCCTTGATCCTCCAATCTCTGTATTATAGCCCTCGTATTACTTCCAGGGGTGGTCGGCCATTTGGGGCTTACGTACCGGCCTACTCTCAGCAATGGCGATGAACTGGCGCCGATTAACCACCAGGCTATTACTGCACCAAGCTCAAGCAATCGTAATTACGCGTGAGCATACTAATTTTACTAATCGTAGTCCGGTGGTGAATCAGAAATATCAGACAAGTTAAGGTTCCTGTTTCAGCGATTAAGCCACATTCCCCGGGAAAGTGAGCTCTTTTGGTCTTTGGGAGTTCGAATTTCTACTCAAAAGTGTGAGATCTTCATCACGAAGAAGGCCACATGCTTGCATACAATCATTAATCACAAGGAGATAGTGTAATCGGAATGCTGGTAAATAGAAGGGAACTGTAGTAGCCAATTCCTGCTTTCTAACCATCGTTGGCCAGTAACATCCAAATCCCAGGCCCCGTTTTTGGGCAAATTTCTGCCGCACAGTTGCTAGTGAACACGTTAGACGTCCAACTCCGAGCTTTGGGGTAAATTTGAACGAGCTTGTTCCATCCAATAGACATATAGGTAAAATGTAGCCACCCAAATAAATAATCAGTCGTCTGCATTGCCCTACGTACCTTAAATGGCTTATCCTGTGGTTTGCTGTTGGATACTGCAACCGTAGTGCAATGAGACGTGAATTTATTATGAACAACACGAATAAACTTTTGTTTTTCGGCGAAATTAGTGAACGCACCAACCTTTTCTCCTTTTCTGACTAAAAATTATTATTTTGTGCGTGCGTAGTCATGAAACATTGATTATTTTTGCCCATTAAGACCAATGCGTGACCGGTCGCCTCTCTGGCGCCTAGCAGTTTTGCGCATGCAGGAATCTGCTTCCTCCAGCCATTACTCACCGGTCTGCTCCCATTATTTCCAAGACAACTATTGTCCATGCACCCTCTAACACCTATGATTTCGACCAAATATTCTTTCCCATAAGTGTATGGGAAGGCATGGTTACTCTTTGCTTATGTATTATTACTATTAGTCTACACAAGAGCAAATGAACACTGGGGTTTTATTGCTTATGTGGTTAGATTTAGGCAACCGGCCTTATTCAATTGCAGTCCCAAGGAAATAGATGAACATGTGACATTTGGACAGTCGATTTCGATGAGGTCCACCATGTGTTCCGCAGCATGGTGGTGCCTGGACGCTGACTTGCACGGGGATTAATTTTAAGTGATAGTAGACTTGCGCTGCATCTACTGCGTTCTCTCTTCCTTCACCCACCTGCGCCTGATGTCAAGACAGAACCAAGAAGACGGGGTGGGGTCGGGCGCAGGTGACTGGCGCTATGCCTGGCGCGGAACCCAAAGAGTGGGAGTGCCAGAAAGGCCACATTAAGAAGGAGCCATTGCAGCCTGTCTCTCAATCCGCCAGCCATCCGCTCCGCACAAACAAACGCTGGGCTGATCGTGATGCGGCTGCTGATGTATCTCGTGGCCTCGTCGACGCGTACCACGTACACTACCTGCCCCACAAACACCAGTAGCGGGATGTCGCACAACGGGTGGGGGTGGAGCGGCTCATAGCTCACAGACGTGCGTGTCAGAGTTCAGAGGTTAAACATGCACAGGGTTTTACACAGATATGGCAGGGTCCACAGTTTACTGGAGCGCCATGCAACGATAGAACCATTGATGGGAAAGCCCGTCTTGCTTTTTTAATATTTTTTTCTAAGTATGGTTGATCCACTGTCCAGTAAAATTGTACACCAGGGAGTACCATTAATTTATACAGTGAGCATTACCTGATTATTCCACAGAGCTGTTTAGTCCTCCCGTGTCCTGCACACGCCCCCCAAATCATTGCTTTTTGACCCTCCACATTCACTGATTCGGTCTCAGACTATTCTTGCTATGCCATGTCTGTGCCAGTAGGAAGATTTTGGCTCGGTTTGACGCAAAGATAAGTGCTGCGAGTTTTATAAATTTTTGCTGGGTAAGTTCTGGGATATCCCAAGGAGATTGAGGCAGAAAAAATTGACATCCACTTGACCTTTAAAACTCGTACCTAAGTTCAGCATCAGATAATGATACAGCCTTGAACGGTTGCTCATCTCGTTTTTCATCCCGCTTGGGCTCCTGTAGTTTATGTAAGTCCTCTGAGCCACCATTAAGCCCAGGATCATGTTAAAAGGGATTGGTGGTAATAGCAGTTTTACGGGTAGGATCTTGTCGCGGGCAAGCAGCAAAATGGGCGCAGAAAAACATAAAAGAAATAAATGTCCGCCCAATTTATCCTCTTAAACCTATATACAGCAATAACGTTGAGGTATGATAAAAAAAAATAACAGAAAAGCCACTCTCCATTAATAAACGGACTTTTGAATAACGAAAATTTTAATCAAAAAGTATTGTGCATGTCGTTATCTGAAGGTTGTATTAACCACACAGAGGGTTACTTTCCGTGGCTATAAAATAATAAACCGAAAGATCCTGGGGTTAGTGGTGGCTACGTGGGCTTACTAAACCTACCGTTGCCCCCGCTTGATCTCAAAAAGAAAACATTGCGCGATTAAAGGCTCGGGGCATAAAACAAAAAAACAATGAGGAAACAAGTTCTACGATGAGACTGACTGGTTTCATTCCTTTGCAGTGTTCCTCTTCTCCTGCAATGCATATTGGGGCAGTTCCTTTAGGTTTTTGATGGTTCGTGATCCAATCTTAATTCCTGATACTAAGATAGCCAACCCACCTTGATGTTAATATTTTCTGTTGTGTATACTTTAAGAGCCATTTCACATTTACTATAGTCACTCGGCGTGTCACAACTGTAGGTTTACGTCACTAGCGCAGCTGTTTGCGTTAGTTTATTTTTTGATGTTAAGTGATGGCGCATTCACAGCGATTACAAGGCTTCTGTAGATGCGAAATTATTCCAGCTCCTTGGTCGTTCGTAGGGAATTAGAAAGAGTAGATCATGTGGGGCCTGCCAAATGGTCGGGATTTTTCCTAGAAAGCAGGTCAAGACACAAGCCAGTAGATTTTGAATGCAAAACTCATCTGTTGCAAAGCTTTAACATTATCTGGTGACTGAAAACGGATTCTCTAATTCTCCAGCCGGGCGGCCTAACAATTAGCCTCTTACTGTGCTCTTTCCCGAATTCGAAATAAGGCGGTGGTTACGACCTCCTGTTCAGGGACCTGGTGCTAATTTCCAGGACGATTAATGTCAGTGTTAAGGTTATATTTCGTGTTTAGGTTAGGTCTAGGGGTAGAGTTGGGCCACGCCAATATTTGCGCTTCCCTGAAAGTTGCGCGGAGCCACCAGTATTATTCGGGGAGACTTCCTATTCCCGTATCTTACTGAAAATAGTAACCTACTGTGGTTGAAATTTCAAATGACTTCAAGTCATTCTTTTCACGCTATTTTCGCTACCTACCTACACTCATCTCACAACCAAATCACTGTGTTTACTGTGCATCCTTTTCATCGTGTTTCTATGCATGCATCGCTGTATTAATATTCCGTAGAAAGTATTGCATATAACTATTTTTTTCATTTAATAATTTCATGTGCACCTGTGTCATCTATAGAGGTTGAATTCAAGTGAATGCTATATCTGCTTTTAGCGCTTACAGTTAAGGTTTTCTAGCTATCTGCTACTTGCTTTCCACAAAGGGGAGCCTCATGCTTACCTTGTGAGTGCCTACTTATCCAGTGACCGATCTCATAGAATGTTAACCGAAATTCTGAACTGCGTTTTCGATCAGGAAAGCTTACCTAAACGTTGTTGTTGATAAATTTGCAACACAATCCCATGATATTTCGGATACGTCAAAATGCCGGCTTTAGAATGCACGCCTTTTCGGCCGCCTGAGGGTAAATTTGTCAATAATCATTGACTACTTAATTAGTATGCTTTTTTGTATTGATTATGGTTCCTTAAAAATTCAAATATATTTTATAGGAAAATCAAGCTGAAATATTATTTCTTGTACTCCTTTGATAACCAAGCACATCCTCTGTAAACTGTTTACTTACACAAATAGTATCATTCGGTTTCAAAAATTTTTACTTTTGAGATTTTTTAAGACTGTATATGGTTCATTCCAGTCGCATTGTATCTGTTAATTTTTTAATACCCCTCATGAATTAAACAATAGAGTCAACATCACTTTATAAGCACTATATGCTATGTTCGTAATGACGTGAAGTAACGCATGTTATTCCTTACACGGAAGGTATATGCTCTGTAGACTGAAACTCCTTGCAGAATATGTTTACTTACGTTTGCTATAAAATATATTTGAATGTATAAGGGCATTTAAAATCGACAGAAAATATGCATATTACTTAATTTGTCTGTTTTATGGAGGGCGATTCATGCAGGCGGCTGCAAGGACGTGTAATCAAAAGCCGGCATCTTTTCCTACTGGAAATATATTGCTATTGTGCCCCACGATAATACATAAATATGATAAGCCCAATTAAGTAATCCTCCGTAATCTAAAACGCGTCTGAGAATTTTCGTCAACATTTCATACCATCGGTCGCTTTAGGTCAATATGCTGTGGCCTCTAGGTATTCATATAAAATTTGAACAACTATGGATGACGTTATGTATTTCACAAACACTTGTGGAAAGTGGGCAGCATGAACGTTGCCCATCGTCGGGAAAATTCTCATAATGATAAATAATCATTTAAAACTAAAAGGCTCGTCCACCAGACGCACAATTTTTAAAGTACGTATTTTCCATTAAAATTTAATTTTCACGTGCCCCCCAGAAGCTTTGTTGTTATCTATACAAACATCGGAACTCAGTGGAGAGGACGCATTCTCTTTCATTGGTGATGGTTTTGCCATTGTGATTAGCTTACTTTCCTGGAAGGATACTCTAACAAAAATCAAGAACCCTTTTTATGTGAATTGCTTTTTGAGTATTTTTCTTGTATGTGTTTGAATGCATGTTTTAAAGTTTCGATTGTGTTCCGATTTTTGATTCCCATTGTGTGCATATGTATGCTCGTCCATCGTACTCCGTATTGATCATTACTGCCTCGGAGGTATTCGGAAATTCCTTTCGATTTGCGGTATAGCGAAGAAGACTTGACCGGCAGTGAATTCGCTCCCTCTCTTTTGCGCACGCACCTGTCTTACCCACCGTGTTTTAGTAGCTAATTTAGGTCAAAACTATAAAATATGAGATTGAACGCAGTATATGTGCTGATTCCTTTCCGCAATGGATTGTATTGTACTTTGGTGGATAGGCGCTCACCGATCGGTTACGGGGCTCACTAGTCCCATTCTGCCTTGTGGTTCGGTTTCGATCCCCGCCAACAGCCGCACAGCGACTAGTAGTATAGGCAGTCCAAATTAAGCGACAAAAAAAGGGTGACTAGAATGACCGTTTCTGGCTTATTAGCCGTCATCAGCCAGCCATTCCCAAACCCAGATTTTGCAGCACCCGAGTCTCAAACTCGCGACCTCCTGATTATAAGTAAAACATTTTAAACATTGCTCCACGGGCTTGTGGTCCTGCCAGTCTGTCATACGCAGAATGCATCCCTCGCTTGGCGTCCTACACCTCAGTGCCACTTAGTTTGAGGACAAACCTTGTGCCACAGAGCCTTGCTGGTAGTAAATTACCTGCTTATCTTTTGGCCTTGAGCCTCGTCGAATTAGATTCGAACAACGGATGTTCTCGATGTCCACCCTTTTCTATTTTGAATAGAGGCCATGTAAATGCAGTTGCTTACCCCATATTACTTTCCTCGCGACCATAATTCACCATCATCCAGTGTTTCATCCACCACTTTCAGCTTCCCTTCTCCACCTGATGCCACAAGCCTGGATTTCGTTCTCCTTCGCTGTTTTGCCTCTTTGAATGAGGAGGGGAAAAGTGTTCAGGGTGTCGACGGCCATGACCGCGTTCACCGGCTGCCTTCTCATCATGCCGCCCACAATGCTAACTCTGGTGGTTGGAGGGAGCTTTCACCAGCCAGCTGTCCAATCACCATCCAGCTGAGCACAGCAGGGCTTCCACTCTCTCTGTTGACTAGCAGCAGTAGCACCTCGGCCACCCAGAGCACTTCAAAACTGCCGCAGGACAAGGTCCAGCCGTTGTATGAGAACGATGCTGTTGTTGATCTGACTACTGAACCTTTCCTAAAGCGGAAACTAGTGGGATCCACAAGAGTGGGACGTAGTGCTAGTGATCTCCCCGGTGGCAAGCCTGCATTGAAATACGCTCACGGCTCGGTGCCCTCCGTGGTTCTGAAGTTGGGAGATCTGCGCGCGCATGACAACGTCCCCAACTATCTGTATCTGAAGAATCATCAGCCAACTGGAAAACTCCTCATCAGTTACCGTTGGATATCGCGTTCTGGTTAGTGACACATTCACTTTTTTATCCTTTGTTCTCCATTGGCGACCTGTGGCGATTTTTTCGCGACCCCAGCGTAGCTTTTTAAAAGAAACCATTCTATGAACTTGCGTAAGAAAAGTCAACTTAGTTCTGTACATTTTTGGGCTTGTCCTTACCTGATGTTTTGCTCTTAATTTATACATTTTTATCGTCAAGATTGAACTCCGCTCATTTTCTATTCTTGGAATGTAATAATTTACCAGGATTGCGCACTGGACCGCCTCCGCTCTGAGGGCATGCCTCTGACCGTGTTTGGACTGCATTATTATTGCTTTTAGCAGAAGTGTTTGATAAGCCGTCAGTCAAGTCGAATCATAGAAACCAATATTGTGCACGTTACCCATAGGTCACTTATACCTGTACCGTCTGTCTCCTTTCAATTGTCGCGAGTGAAGTCATTTTGATTGGAGGGGGTGAGGACGTTCATCGTCTGTTGTTCTTGTATCCTGGCCGCACGCCTGTCCGGTAAGTCCAGCGTCCATGATCAGCTGAAGGCACCTTTTCTCGCCTCTTCCCTCATGGGAAGAGCCCAATGAGTCCGTCCCTAGATATGGCTGCTAAGATATCCCAGGTGATTGACGAATTCCCCTGTGGCTGCGACTTTAGTGCAGGTGGAAGACGACTAAAATTTAGTTGCCTAGTTTCCCTGATGAAATTTTGTTCTCTTCGTCTGACTCTTTTGTTTGTGGCTGACAGAGACTTCGCTTTTGCCGAAGATGACTTGCATAGCTTTGTATTCTTTTGACAGTTCGGCTTCCTACTTTATTTCCCCATGAAAGACTGCATCAGATAAGGGTGATTTTTGCACATTTGATGGAGTATTTATAGGATACAGTTGTCATGCCACTGCATACCTGTCACATTTATCGACTCCGCCATGGATCACAGATGGTTGAATTTGATGCGATACTTCCACAAAAGGTTTATCTATCCATGATTTGATTCCGTCATTTAAAGATCTCAGTTCCTGCGAAAAAATGAGTGTCAAAGTATATACTTTTCAGACTACTGAACACGCTTAAGCGTACAGAAGCATCGCAGACGAGCGAAAAACGCTATTTAAGCAGTGTAGTCGTCCTACTTAGGCTACTGGCGCGACTCTCAGTCAGAAAGCAACGTGTTGCAATATAAGTAAACGTATGAATTTGTACTATTCAAATGGGTCTTCTTATCCCAATTAGGTAGTTTCTTCTAGACTAAAGCACATTTCGTGGGAGGCGGATAGGCGATTTTGTGTATCATAGACTAAACCTCATTTATCTGTTGTCACTAAGGGGCTGTAGAGGAAGGACTATAGTGCTGATGACAACCGTTCACCCTAAAAGAGGGCTGAGGGAGTAAATGTAGGTCTGAGTATTGTAAGGGGAGGGGAGCGCTGTGCATTTCTGACCAGCGTAGAGTTTGAGCCTTTAGCACGTTCTTGTGTGGTATAGGGGGCGCACACCGATTGCGTTACGGGCATACTCATCCTGTTATGTCTTGAGCCTCGCCAGCAGCTGCACAGCGGCTAGTACTATAAGCAAAATGATATTACCGACAAGGGGTAGGGATGCCTTGTGTGGCCACCTTAGCAGGACAAGGAAATATGAAACGCGCTGCCGACCTAAAATATGTGTCCTTACGATAAATATCAGAAAGGGTACGTATTCCTAACATAAAACTAAACTGTAACCTTAATTTAACCCTAGCCCTATCCTAAACTTAAACTGTACAGTTACCACGATAGAAACCTTAAACTTTCGTGTACTAATGACCCTAACCTCAAACTTAAACGTAATCCTAAACTTAGCCCTTACCCTAAACCTAGACATAATTTCCTTGGAATTTAGCTCAAATCCGCATGTACTGTGGGCGTTTTCTAGTCCCGTGTCCTGTTTAGGCAGCGATACAACGCATCCTTACAGACAAGAGAGACTGGAATAGCCATTTCTGGCTTATTAGCTATCATCAGCCAGCCATACACAACCCCGAACGTGGCGATGCCCGAGTTTCAAACCCGCCACCTATCGGTTAGAAGTCCAACGTCCTAACCATTGAGCCACGGGTTCGTTGTCCCGTCAATGTTGATTGGGTATATAAACATTGGTAGAAGGACTCTAAATGATATCGTTATGGGCCATACGCATTCAGGTGTTACAGGTGGAACAATACTCACAGCACAGGTACTAACTAGAAGCTAGCACCTGTGTTGTGAGTACGGTTCCACTTGTAACCCCTAGAAACACTACTGGCTGCCTGTTGGCAGTTTTATTAATATTAAGCGGTTATCTCGTTGTGGCTGAGAGAAATATTAACATCAACTTTCAGTCTAAGCCTATAAGCCTTCAAATAGACTGATTTACTCCAAGTTAGTGATTAATTCTGAGGAAATTAAAAAGCAGCAACATACGCATTTGTGCCCAGGGGTTCAGTCTCGAGTTCAGCTAGCATCCACACAGTGGCTAGTATTTTAGGTAGCGGCCTAGGGGTTGTAATACATCAGGTTGCGTATGGCTGGCTGGTGACGGTTAATAAGCCCAAAATGGCCATTTGAATCTCTTTTTCCACTGTCAGTAATGTCTTTGTACGTTCTTTGTACCGTGATTTGAGCTCTATCCACACGACGCTTACTTTGGTGTGGTTATAGTGCTTATCAAGTGATATTTTCAACATTCTTATGTTTGCCAGACTTTTTTTCAAGATAACTTGGTTTTCAGTTTAAGCCAAGTGTTCTAAGATTGAACTCAGAATGAACATCTCAGCGTTGGTTTTGGAGGCCAGTAGGCCTCATTAATCCTCTTAAAAGGCCTTCGATTTGGCTGACCTGTATGTATTGCTCCATAGAAACAGCTACATGCATAGACGCTCATAGGTTGGGGTCAGGAATGACCGCGTCGACCTAACCTGACGGACGGAAAACTAAGACCTATTAAAACGCATTTTCTCATTGGCAAAGACTGTGAGTAGCTTGCCATCCAGTACTTCAATGCATACCTCTCTCCTGAATGGTGTTCGAACCTACGCAGGTTGCTTCCCATTGTGGTCATTTTCGTTTTTTGTGGACGTTCGGTGGTGTACTTTGGCCTGAGCGTTCGAGATGTCCACTTCCATGAGGACGATATTTTGTTTTACAGTTCTCCATGGGAGTCCGAATAACACACGTTTCTTCCACTCCTGGTTAGTCATCAAAACTACATTTCTTTCCTGACTCAGAGCCACGAAACGCTGGTTGTTTTTACTCTACCCTGTCTGTTTTGTTTTCCGGGCTACGCCTCTACTGATTGAACTGTCGCCCCTCTGTTGTGGGCCCACACTGAGCTATGCAATATCATTGTTTTATTCGTTACACTACGTAAATTTTGTGGGCTGTGGCATGCTATTCACTTTCATCAACAGTCCACCTAAGGCCGCATTGTTAACTTTTATAGTGAGGGTATCATTTAATTAATTAATAATAATAATCTACTGTCTCTATAATTTCCTGCATTTGGACCCCCATACCTGTTCAAGACTGTACTAGCTAGCACTGATTCTACGCCTGAGCCCTCAACGACCCCGTCGACCCGACGTTTTTGTGGCCCCCTGCAAGCGTGGATTCAGGCGCTCCGCCTATGCCCCCACCCAGCCCTCGCGACTTTTGCACCAGAGATAACGACGTGCTTGTGACCGTAGTCCGCCTCATTACAGCCAACTTCAAGTGCAGTCTATCAGTGCACCTTGCAGGCAGGCGATAGGCCTCACCGTTTGCGATACTCGCATTACCCCCCTCCTGCTGGCACTCCATGCTTGCTTAATGTGGTCTATCTACTTGCAACCGCGCATTCGCCGTGCAGTTAACTGATCAGTATTTACGGTGGTCCGGAAATAATTCAATTTCGTACTACATGTCTGTTTCATATGCCTCCACATGTTATCGCTTTTCTGTCAGAGGAACTTTAGAAAATAACGACGACATGTGTAAAGAGACCCTACCGTTCCCAGGATGTTTACCATCTCTTACAGAGGCAACACAGCTACTGGTATCCTGCAGTATATGATGACATTTGAGCCAGTTATAATTCAATTTTAGGCCACATTTGATTACGATTTCAATGCGTGCACTCCAGTTACTAACTTGAGCGGAATTGTTACTGCCAATTATTTTTTCCTTAGCTTGACGTGGAACTGCATTTGGCTGCAGAAGTTTTTTGAGTGAACTTTTATGGGCAACTTTAGCTTCGAATCTGTCCTCGTTCGCTTTTTACGTAGTTTTTCTTATTTGCATTTCCAATTCAGTGCACCTTTTGACTCAGCTCGTATGCGCCTGCTTGCCTAAGCTGTGCGTCCCTCTTTTATGGTGTTCGTGGAGGTCGTATGCCTGGAACAGTTCGACATTGGTCTGCCGACCAAACTATAAAAATTTGGCAGTTCTCTTAACTGGGATTTTTCAGTTTGCATTTTTCAGCACTATTCTTATTTCCGTCTAGTAAAATTCCACCTGAATAAAAACAGAATCCGCAGTCTTATAACTGAGTGATTTACACACAAAATAACGAACGCTTAAAATTATGCATTCTTAGGCAATGTTGCCAGTTGTACACATCACCTCGTAGAAATCCTCATTGGCACAGGCATTTTCGCAACTGCTTGGTAGCTACTTTTCGTTTTTGAAGGCCTTATTAAGAGCCTGATAATGTCTACAGTGTGTACAGAACGGTAAATTGGTTGAAAGAGTGAGGTGATTTTCCCTTGTTTCAGGCAATTTTCTCGCTACTAACTTTCAGGATATCTTGAGAATTTGAGTAGTGGTTTGCAACACTCTTCCTCTTAAGAAAATAATATGCTGTCTGCTGTAAAATCTTCTTTGGGTTGTGAATTTCATTGTGGATGCTAGCGGGATTTTCACTGATTATTTTTTGAAAAAAACTAGGCTGAAAACTTTGACGAATTATGTGTCCACTGGTTCAGTCCGTTTCGCGTCTTTATTTGCAAGCCATTGTTGGTTAACTTTTTCTGCTGGATTTGATGCCTGTAACGTTCTCGAACTTTTAGTGCACAGTCCTACCTTTTGTGCCTAAAAATGCATGGACCATTTTTAATAGGCCCTTAGATTCATTCTTGAAAGATCTGCATTTATTTACTACCAGACAAGATTCAGTGTCTGACCAAAGGATGCTAACTGTTCGATCATATAGTCTTTAACTTTCCGGCATAAAACTGACCCCCTGCATCACCATGATTTACAGCCTTATCCTCTAATCCCCATCCTCTTTACTGCATCTCAAACGCTCGTTCGATGCTCGAGGAGATGGAAACTCTGGTCAGTACTTTGGGCTCAAGAGAGGACACCGATTTGGGATATCAGTATACTCTTACCCAGTACTCCGACGATAGTCGCCTTCCACTCCCTTCCGATCAGACTGTAGCCATTAATTATCGACTTTTTTCTCTGCTTTCAGGGCTGCGCCCCTCCCCCTGCTTGATATTTACGGGCGTTTTTACGCTGTCCATGGCTTGGAAGGTTGCCAACTGACGGGAGAACTCGGACCGCGTGGTCAGCCCAATGTTTGTTTTGTGTGGAATGGCTGACTGGCGAACTGAGAGTCAGGCTGCAATGGCTCCTTCTTAATGTGGCCTTTATGGCACTCCCACTCCGTGGGATCCGAATCAGGTGTGGTGGTACATTCAGGGGTGGCTCCGACCGCGCCAGCCATCTGTGCCCTCTCCTATCTCCGGTCTTCTTGACTCTGTCTGACACCGGGCTCAAGTGGGGAGGAGGAGAGAGTGCGGTAGCTGCAGCGCAAGGCTACTATCACTTAAAACTAATTCACGCGCAAGTCACCGTCCCTGCACCACCTGGTGTGGAACATAGGGTGAACCACGTCGAAATTGACGCTCGAAATGTCATCACGCTGTCCGTTTGGTGGATTTTAGTATGTACCCCCCACTGAGTGCTGCAATCCTCTCTGTCCGCCATTGTTCGCTCTTTGACCACGCTCTTAGGGCTTTGAACATTGGTCTTCTGCGTGGCTATTTTTTTCTCTCCTCGCGTGCCAAGTTAGCATTCGGTAGCGCTGTGCATTTAGAGTCAGCAGAGGTTACCCTAAATGGTGTATATTCCTGTGTCCATTTCTTCCCTTTTTGTATATTTCAATTCTGGTCGTCCATTCCTGCGGCTAAAAATATTAATGCGTGCTTTTATCCAATCCTGTTGGGCCCAGCCGATTTAATCCGGTAAAACAAACGGGAATAAGAACGCTCTCTTTTATTATGCGTCATACTCCACTAAATTACCCTAAAGATCCGGGTTATGATTAAGGTTTACTGTTAGGATTAAAACATAGGAACACCTAACCTTCCTGGAACTTAGAATGAGACTGTCTGGATTCCTGGGAGAGGAAGGTTTTTAATCCCGTGTCGTACCGTTGCTCCGTTGTGTCCAACCTGATCAATTTTGGAATCTTGAACTTTTGAAAACTACTGAACCACAGGACAAGGCATGAAAACTGTTTTGCCTGTCGTTTCGATTCACTTCCACGTCAGCACAGATGCGTACGTTACGTCTTGACTTGGAGGTATCGTTGGTAGGTCTTACTGATGACATAGTATGTTTTTGTGCATGAGCATGATAAGCGAGGCAGCCGGCTTAAGTGAACAGTCTTCATCAATGGGCGCAGACAAACGACTAATAGCAAACACTAGCAGAAGTCAGCGCAGCTGAATGCCCTGTTAAATGTTGTGGGTCACAGTTTTATCGACTGACCAATCCACGTCAGGCTAACGTGCTCACTGACCCTAGCGACCACGGGGCACATGGGACACGCGCATGCCATCGCCGACGCTGCTGAGTCTATGCTATCCCCTGAAACATTTCAGTCTACCTGACAACCTCGCCCTCTCGGCGGAGTAGATTATCACATATGTACTTTTACCATTTGCCGAGAGGCTTGCAGTGGCTCATAAACCTCCCGCCAATCGCCCGAAGTATACAAGGGAGATTTTTGTTAGGCAGAAGGAATTATGGTGGGTTAGTGTGCTTTTGCCGATTTTAGGCGGACTAGCGAACAGTCCGTTCCAAAAGCGAATGGCCTGCCGCCCCTTCAAAGGTAGAGCTTCCCCTGTCATATCAAACTTCCCTTGCGTCGTCCAGCTTTTATTTCTCATGCTCCACCAACAAACAAGGCTAGGTGAATACTTCTATGTCATTCTGTTGTTAAGCGGGTGGAATAAAAAAATAATGACATAATTCGCATAAATCGTTTGTCCTTATTTTGTTTGTCATTTGTGGACGAAAAGCTGTTTGCATGCGAAGTTACAATTTTCTAATTTAATTTCAGCAAAAGTTTCGTTTTTTTTAAATAAACATCCGGCGTTTGGACGTTGTCTCTTTCGCTTAGTGGGATCCCCATGTGTGTTGTGCCCTTCGTGAACCCTACTAGCTCTCTTTCCTCCTATCTTTAAAGCGCATCTTTCAGTGAATATATCACATACATTAACGTTGCACCTATGGAGGACTACATACCCTGCCACATACAACATAGAATCGACTTAACCACGAATGGCGGCTGCCATCTCTGTTTCAACTACAAAGCAAGTATTTTTATTCCAAGTCTTATTTGTGTTCCAGAAACGCTCCGATTACTACTCTGATTTGTATGCACTATGTTATTTAAAGTATGCCCAAGGCTGCTTCTCCGCATAAGGGAGGGGGAGCGTACTGGTTTCTTCGGTCTCCCAGCACCTAGTAATTCCATGGTGGAAATAAATGTTTATGGAGCTTTCCGGAGGGACTACCGCTCCTATGTCTTTTAGAGCGCGTTAATGAATCCGATCTCCCTCGAGCCTCCGCCCTAGGAGGTTCTTTTGCCTCAAATAACCTAGACCCTATATCTTTAAGTGAATAAGCCAATGTATCTTTATCTGGTCCATGAGTGCATTTCCGTCGCCTGGTAGACTCGTGTCTTCAGTAGATTTACCCATGAATGGGGTGACACCTATGCTGCCCATATCATCATTACGCCCGGCTGGTCATGGATCCCTCCAAATGGTGTAGTTTTCATTAATCGGACCCCGTATTGCTACGGTGCACTGGGGAAGACTAGGGGCGACTCTAAAATGTCCGCCTTAAATTCTTTCGTTCATTTCCAAGAAAGAAAAAGTGGTCTCACTTGACATCTGTCCACAAGTTTGCCTCGTTTGCATTGGTTTGCTTACCCATATTGCCCTGCATTTTTAATGTTGCAGCGACTTTAATTTTTATCTGGTGCAAAAAATTGTTACTCATCCTTACCGCTTGTAGAACCAACTTGTGTTTAACGAATAACTCTAGATGCTTGCATAGGTAGTCTAAGTCGATTCTGCAACCAGTCAGGTTCTGTAGGGAAGACGAAACCTTTTTGTGTCAGCTCATGTCAACACTTTAGGCTCATCACGAGTTAATTGAACTGGTACACTGATTGCTAGTCTGTCCAAAGGAAACGCAATGAGTTTTAAGAAATCGGGTTTGCTTTACTTCGTTCATAGCTGTAATCTTTTTCAATCAATTATGCCTCTTTCGCTCACAAAACATTTTGTTGTATCATGATTTTGGACCAAAACGAAAGAACTGTCGCCTGCGTACAGAGCTTCAGACCCGTAAAGAAATTTGACAGTTTCTTTATAATTTAAGCTTGGGGTTTGCTATTTTTAGGTAATTCAACTTTTTACCTGCTTGGGAGGATGGCTCTGAGAATTCTTCTGCCTTTTGGCTCATCAGCCTTCTTATTAAAACAGATTTAAAGCACACGCACTCTCTGAATTGCCACTTACGCTGCCCACTAAAAGTCTCAGCATGGAAGGGAAACCACTGCACTTGTTAAGGGATAACCAGATCTGGTAAACGACTCCAGATGTTTTACTGTCGTGGCAAAGAATCTTTCGGCCTCAGGATTTGGCGCCTGACGGTTGCCTCCGAAGTGTATCCAACACCAACTTTGGGGAGGGGTTGAGAATGCAGTTTACATCTTCCAAACCGTTCTTGGCGTGTGTGAGAGTTCGCTAAAATTAGAAGCCGATGGAATTGTATCTGTCATCTTGTTTGCGCACGCACTGGCCGACAACGTTGCGTGGTCAGTCATTATCTGTGAGCACCCGCCACGGTATTGTAGTTCAGCAACCATGTTTTCAGTTTTACTGCAGTGTGTCTTGACGCGCATATATAGCATCCTTGCGTAACTGTGTTTGTGGTTGCTGTTGAAGTTCGTTTCTTCTTCGTTTTTGTTGCCTCCCTGCACACGTTAATTTTGAGGCCAGCGCAATCTTCGCAACCTGCGACACCAGGGAGGAAGGGCAGTTCGTTGTTTCACTCCTCCCCCTTCCCCTCTATTGTAAATTTTATAAGACTTTTTTGGGGGTTTGTTTAGCTTCTATTAAGTGGAGAGGTAAGATGGCAGAAAATATGGGTAGATTGATGCAGTCTGTTTTGGGCTTATTCTGCCTTCATTCAGCCAATCATAACCCTGATTACCAGCTGGGACTGGAAGCAAACATGTGCTCGAGTACAGCGCAGGCACTCCGCACACTGGATCTAGCAGACGGGTCATTAGCACTTCATCGAACAGAAGTTCATCAGTGCCTCGCCACCTGTCATTATCTGTCGCTTCCGATCGGGTATTTATTCAAACACGAATAGGCGCACACTGATCTATTGGTTTCCTGAAGCAAACAAGCTTTATATGGGTGGCAAAGGTCCCTTATTCGTGGAACTTTAAATGTCGCGGGGGTCTCGGAACGTAACCACTGCGATATTCGAGGGATTACTATACTTCGCTTTGGGTATGAATAATTGGGAACAAAAAGACTTGGTGTAAATAAAGTTTTTTATCTCATCCTTCGCCCGGCGATGTGTCCGCAGTTATAATCTTCTCCCCACGTTTCCTGCGTTATCCCAAAAACAAGACGAAGCTAGGACAACTGGATATATTTGTTGATTCAGTGACCGACAATAAACTGTCCGTGATAAGCCTACTGTCGCACCCTACGTGAACCCTGATTTCTTGTGGGTGGGATTTTCCTAAAGGCCACAGTATCAAGCGGTATTTGTAGTCCCTTTCCCCTATCCTTAGCAGGGCTGTTATCCTCCCAGTCGCCAGCCTTGCTAACACAATGGTTAGCCAAGGAAATAATTTCTGAAATGATTAAGTGCAGGATATGGAGTCAGGGGATCCGAACCTGAATTTTAGAGTCATACCCGAAATTTCAATGAAAATTGGGGTCGAAGACAATCTTTGCTGCGTCACGTGTTGACTGAATGTGCGAGGGCAATGCGGACAGTGAAGGCAGGTTCAACTGGCCCTGGTTTGCTAGTCTGTGTGATGGATTCGCAAGTTACCGACCAAGCTGATGCGTGATTTGAAGGTTCAATCAGAGTGATGACAAAGTGGGATAGAACCAACATTGCTGGTGGAGTGAACGATATTTATGTTTTTGGTTTTAATCGGCGGGGCGTCGGGAATGTGCAAACTGGTAGTGGGATGATGGTATTTGTCGCCATCGACGAAGTGGTGGTTTTTATAGTACTGGAGGTTGAGGCATTACAAGAGGCTAGCAGAAGAGGTGCCGTGCTGATAAGGCATTTGTTCTTGAGATGTTCGACGAGATTAATCCATGCGCGGAATATCCATTGTTAGCGTGAACACCATGGACGGGGTTGGGTGCTGCAGTTATGGTCTTCGAGGCTTGAGACTTGCAAAATTTGCATCCGAATTTGACAGTGGTGATCTTGTTGGATTCGTAAATAACCATTCTAGTCTTTACTGCCCTTCTCCAGGCCAGTCAGAAGTACAGTATAACGTCTATACCACTATGGTTAGTGTTTCGTGGCAGGTTCTAAGCGCATGTGTTGTAATTTGCCGTGGGGATCGAAGTGCTGGTCTAAGAGCTGGCTCGGCTTCACTCCCTCGTCCATGCCAGGTGACCTGTCGCAGTCGAGCCAAGGAATGTTATTGGGCGCAGTGGCTGACATGGCGTAAAATCTCCGTCTAATGTGTCTCATATCCCACGTTACAGGGACTGTAGTTTCTCTTTCGCCTGCGAGACGACAAAACCGCTGCCCGTACATCGCCTTTTTCCTCAGCACAATATGATAATCTCGTAGCTTAACGAGGTTTTACTTGCCGCTGATGTGAGCGACGGCATATCCTCATTTTCCCTTCCTGTTTAGGAACGGGAAAAGCGCTGCTGGCAATTATAATATTGTGACGTCCTCGCGTCCTCTCTCAGCTGACGCGAAGAGGGAGTACAGCTTCTCGAAAACATCGTCCTTGACATTATTCATGCTTTTCGCTCCCCGACTTTGCTGCTGATAGTTGTGCGAAATGTCTTTTCACATATCAGCAGCCGCATTATGACGAAATGATCATTAACTCCTTGGGAAAGGGCAGGCAGTTTCTCACGATCTCTTTTTCGATGGCCTAGCCAACTTCAACTTCTCGCCCTTCTTCCCCTGGAAGGTGAAGGCTTATTTCACACTTGCTTCTTTCAGCTGTCCTTATTCGCAGAAGATGATCGCGCTGACACATCACTGGCTACTAGAGCTCTTCGCTTTTCTGCCTAGTTGGCTTTTGAGTGGTCTAAGAGAAAATAAATATTCCAGGTTGCTAGAATTTACTGTCGAGGGGGGGGGGAGGAGTAGGGAAGGAAAGCGGAGCAAGTATTCCTTCGTGCCGCGATCTCATTCATAGCAACAGTAAGCCATAATACGTCTGAAGTACCTGTTCTGAACCCTTCCCCCCGCGATGAGGTGGGAAATAATGTTGCCCAAAATAGGGTTGACAAGACCTCCCGGGTGGCCGCCGAATTCCACTATGAGTCAGGACTTTGAATTAGTTGGAAGATTACTCGTATTAAACTGGGTTACCTACGGGATCACTGACGGTCACTCGATAGGACTTTGCCAGGGAGGATGAAGCAACGGTTAGGGAGGGAAAAACCGAGCATGCGAAGACCGAATACCTTCATCTGGTTTAACTCACCAGTTTTTGTGTGAACCAGGGGACGGCAGCTGACTTAAGCCTAGTAGAGCAGCAGATAAGCGCTGGATGCCAATTACGAAAGGAGCGAATGTAACAGGCCTGCTGACTGACATGTTACTCCAACAAAGTGTACTCCCCAATTAAGCACAACGTACGCTCCGCCGACACGCACGCGTGGGATAGTTCGAGGGCCTAGCGGTCGTTTTCACGTGAACTTTTTAATATTAAGTCTCTTCTACCTCCCTCTCTCTCCTCCCACGCCACACACTATCTTCTGATGGCAAGCCAAGGCGATTGGAGGCGGGCGTAGGGTCATAGGAGTCACATTACGGAGGTAATCATTGCGGCCTGATCTTCAATCTCAAGCAAAACTGAGTTATCTTGTCAATTTAAACCTTCCAAGCACGACTAATAGTACGTCGATAGAGATCAACGCGCGTCAGATTTATTATAATGAAGAGGAAGCTGATTTGCAATGATGCTGGATCCTACCGGATTATCGATCTCACACTTTTGTGCCACGTCCATGCACAGTTTGTCTCTTCGAGTCAGACTAACTGGGGCGGAGATTGACCGCAGGGTCTGGCGGAGCTAGCCAGCCTGTTTACGCGTGCCGCGTACTGCACTGCAGTACTTAGGGCCTGGTGAAGGCTCTTTGCGATCTGAAGAACGTGTTTGCTGAACCAGTTCGGTTCCCGTTTTGGTTCACCTAACCCGCATTGCAACACACGACATTCTGACCGTCGATTTCGATGAGGTCCGCTCTGTGTTCCATAACATGGTGACACAGGGATAGTGACTTGCGCGTGGGTTAGTTTTAAGTAATAATAGGCTTTCGTTGCAGCTACCGCACTCGTTATCTCTCTCCCTCGCCCGTGTGACTGACTGGGGAAGCGACTGAAAGCAGTGTCTGGCGGAGCTAGATAACCTGTCTACGCGTGCCACACGTTACACGGCAGTATGCAGTGGGCTGCCGGAGACTCCCTGCAGTTCGATGAACACATGCGGCGAGCCAGTTTGGTTCGCGTTTGCATCTAATGCACTTGAAGTGCAGCACAAACACGACAGGTTCCGAAGTTTTTTATTTTTCTTGGCTTGAAACTTACTCGCTAACCTAAATGTATACGAGTTTTCAATATGTGGCTGCTAAGGGAGGCACTGTTACAACGCCAAGGACGACTTCTGGGTCTCTTTAAGTAGATGGCCTGATAGGGAGAGAGTAAACCTCTGAAGTAGCCATTGCGCACCGCCCTCACACCTGGCTCACGAGGCTCACTCTTAGCTTCGGGAAACTGTGTTTTGCACAACAGTTCCGGCAACCACTTTAGCTGAGGGACGAAACCACTTCCGGGGTCACCTCATTCTTCCTACAACGCTAAAATTGTGTATAGAGATTTTAGCTTTGTAACAGATACCGATCATGTTGTAGCATGTCCAGGTGCGGACATTTTGCCGGTTCAAACATGGAGTCTTATCTTATCACCAGGCGTTGGGGCCTAGTCCTGCTTCTGTCACATGGTGGGCTTGAGGAGAGAGTGAAGTTTGTGCCACATCAGTGTGACTCTGTATAATTTTACACACACGCAAGTCACCGATACCTAGTTCCATTCTCCGTGTACAGTAGATGGGCTATCTCATGAAAGACGAACGGCATTTCTAAAATGTATTTTCTATTAGAAAGTATTGTTCAAGTGTTACAATATTAATTATTATGCAGCATGATCCTAGAGCATTTTAGGTACGCCAGGATTCCGGCTTTTGAACGAGGTTCTTTCCGCCCGCCTGCTCACTGGCCTGCACTACATTGTGTGAAAATGAATACTTGTGTAGTATGGTTTTTCGAATTAATTTTCCATGCCCTTATACAGTTCAAATATAAATAGAGGTTTTGACAGAATTGCGTGATTCATGTTATCCGATTGTGAAAATTTTTATGGCCTCTGTGGGATTCAAACACACGACAGCAAGGGGAAGGCTTGAGTGAAGCTAACGGTCTAACCACCTAAACTACGAGGCTCCATCGGGAGCCGTGTGTTTAATCACATATAGGTCACGACACCGGCCCGGCCTACTGCAACTAATGGAATCCACCAATTCTGATACCGTAAGCTGATTGCTCAAGCTGGCTGCGCTTCCTCTTGCTGTCGTTGGTTCGAATCACATTGAGGATTCCGAGTTTTTTTAAGCATTGCTTCAGATGAAAGTCAAATACACTTCCAACAAAAATACTCTTTATTATAATTATTTGGTGGCCGATTCTGCAAATTTCCTATTTGATGCTGGGGTAGGTTTCAGTTTTAAAACAGTTATAATTGTGAGATTTTTAAGACCGTGAATGTTCTTTCATAATGTATCGTCTCTGTAAATGTATTAATGATTCTCATAATGTATACAACATAGTGCAAATCCACCATAAAATCTTAAGAACCATATATGAGTTTTTTTATAGCTTAAAGAAATGCATTATTTTACTTACAGGGAAATTATACAGCTCGTAGTTTGGAAACCCTGAATGTAAGTGAAACAGCAGTCTGAGTTCAAAGTCATTTGAGAATTAACAGTTTTTTAAATACGAAAGATACCCTTTCTTCAAGTGTGAAGTTTAAAAAGGACGTAATTTGCTACCAAACGAATGCGAGGGTGAATATTTTTGGATGTTTTCTATTGACTCGGTTGTAATTTATAAGGACATCTAAAATCTATCCGAAAAATCCATATTACTTTTTAGTCGTTTTTTACAGAATGCAATTAGTGCGGGCAGCCGGAATGAACTCCGTCTGAAATCCGGCAGCCTGGCGTGACTTACATGTCGTGGATTATGCTGCACTATAATTAATATGCCAACCCTACTTAAGTAACCCTTTCTAGTAACCCATTTTAGTATTTTGGTCAAAATTTCATGAGATCGCACATCCACTGTACTTTTACAAATCAGTGCGAGTCCAGTTTTTGCTAATGGTCGTGATCATAAGTTTGGGACAGTGGATTAAGGAATAATTTTCGAAATTTCTCTCTATTCTTTCTCCGCAATAGTTATGCTCGCCTAAACCCCAATTTAATTGGTTGGGTCCAACTTTGGTGCGTTAATTATTTACTACCCAACCGAAATCTGTTAACCCTGAATGCAGTCCTCGCAAGTTTCAATGTCGTTTTCCTGCTGGTCACACTTTTCTGGTGATTTGCACATTTGTTTCTCAGGTACTGAGGTTCAGTTCATGAAAATATTTCAATAAAAGCATTTAAAACTGCTTCTTACAAGTAAAATGGTGGATGAATGAGAGGGGTGTACTAAGCGGAATATGGGAAGAACGATGAGGAAATATAAGTTCATCTGCAGTGAAGGACATATTGTTTTATATCATCAGAGTAATTTAATCTTAGAACCCAACAAATGCGCTTCCTGGAACATAAATCCTTTTTTGTCTGACATTCCTGATTATCACTCCAACCCGTCATCAGATTCAACCACAGATAAGGGCAAAGCCAGGCTTCATTCGGATAAAAGCGACGGACGGAACGAATCACCCGTATCTAATACTGTCTTTGAAGATGGGTTCGAGTTGGAATCAGAAACTTCAGGCGAATAAAGTTCATGTCCCAGTGATCACGTCTACTTCCACGAATTTCCCTCATCTATGGCTATTTCCGGCAATGGGGTTACGTGAGACCCTGAAAGGTCGGGCAATTTAAATTCTTTTTCTGCTGAGCACCTCTTTTCAGCTGCTTCCTGGAATCCTGGTTGTCGCATGTTTCAATCGTTTCAGAAGCCATCGCTGTGTAGTCCATTTCTACACAAATTAAATACATGCCTCCATCGAGTTTTAGTGCATATGGTATAACAAGTCGCCTTGATTTTGGTTTATCGACCGTAATTTAGTGTGCTTGTCTTTTTGATTGCATGTGGTTCCTCTTGAGAGTTCTATGGTTTTTCCTGTATCCAAGTTGGTTCTTGAAAGGTCCTTTCTCCGGGCTGCTGAGCAGAGCTTGGGCAAAGAGTTTCCAATGCTACTGAGAAGAGAAATTTCCCAGTGATTTTAAGTTTTCTACCGGTTGCTTTTTGCGTTTATATAATGTAATTTTCACTTCAGACTTATCTGCCATCGTTGGTCAACTACATCCTGACAGTTTGACCGTTACATGCAACGACATTTGTCGTGTGTCCCACATAGTGGACGCCACACCTGTAGCTTGTGCATGTATAAGTTAATCGTAGGGCAGACTTTCACAGCATCTATCGCACTCTCTCGCTCCCTCCGACTTTGTTCCGATTGTGAGACAAAGGCAAGACGATGGGAGGTGGGCTCGGGTACATTAGTCGACAAGGATACACAGCCTGTCTGCGCGTGCCACACAAGCCATTGTCCCCAGTACATGTACCAAAGCGGTTCGGTTTTCACATGGGTGAGCATGCCATGAAGGCCAAATTAAGAAGGAGCCATAACAGCCGAACTCTCAGTTCTCCATTCACCCCAAAATACTCTCACAGGGGCCTAATTATCCTGTTAATTAGGCTGCGCTCCAAGCCAGAAATCTTAGCTTATCATGACTTGCGATTCATATCACTCCGTCTCTGAAAATTAAAATACAACAGCACCAAGCACGAAATAAATAAGTCAGCTACACCGGGTTTATTTTTGTTTCCAATTAAAGGCCACAACTTTTCATGAAATGCATTGACATATGGCTCTTTGTTCCTTGTTTTAGGACTGAAGTTTACACCACCAAAACAATTATTCCCGGGATTTAAGACGTACAGATAGCGTTTGAACTTCATTTTCCTCAGCGTAGTAACATAAATTGTGCTTTCATGTGAAACCGCTCCGATAAAACGAAGCTTCGTCTGAGAAAATAATCTTCCTCTAGAAATTTATATAGTCTTTGTCAACTATCCAGGAGCAGAATTCCATTCTCCCATAGGGAGAATGTGTTTGATTCGAAAAATACTTCAAATGTTTTCCTTCTTGATATATCTGTTAACAAAACTTTGTGAGGTCGTACACGCTCGTGTAGTTGCTCATTGATTTTTGCCAGCATACTCTTTTACGAAATGTACCACCTTTTCTTTCATGGGTTTATCAGACAGTCTCCCTGACCATGAGTAATTGGGTAAGTTTACAGTTCCTTAAAACTTCTGTTTCCATCGCTGAACTGTTGTCTCGGCTTGCTGGTGCACGATTGAAATTTTCGGAAAATTTTGGAAGGGTTCGGCACAACTGAGCCCTTTGACATAGCTCAATGGTTAGAGTGTCAAACTTTTGTTCAACAGGCCGCGGGTTCGAGCCTCGAGTGGGGCACCACCTGGGGTTGGGTGTGACTGGCTGACGACGGCTAATGAGCCAGAAATGGTCATTCTTGTCTCCCTTGTCTTTGTCGCCATTATTCATCTGCCTTTATAAACACTCTATCGACAATCGCAAATTCACTATCACCAGCTGTTTCCGTCATATCGTTTTAATAAAACCTTATTTATCTACAACTAAAAAATTTTAATAAAGCTCATGAGTATGAAATAAACTATATCAGTCAGTGAATTAATTCAATATATCCAAAGATTATAATATAAGCACGTGAAACCAACCTGTCCAATTTATAGAAACGAAGACTTAGAAAGTGTACGGTTGTGGAGCCCGTCAAATTTCTTGTAGTGGAGAGTATGTTGACACCATAGTGAGGACGGTTTCTCCAGCTTCGGAATTGTTCTCTTTTCCCTAACCACTTCGTAGCCGCATGGAACCGTTCTCGAGCGCCATGCTCATTAAGTATCAAGCTACGGGCTTTCATGCTGCCACCTTTGAACGCGAGTATCCTTAATCATAGGGGAGTGGCCTTCAACCGCCACCTCTCGATCTGCTGCTCACTCTTGCCTTAACTTCCATAGCGGGAACAAAGGTGTTCTAAAATCCATCAAATTGATGCAGAGAAATTCGGTGACTACCACTTTCTTTGATGATCCAGCCTGCAGCCCACGCGGCGTGTTTTGCAGTCTTTGGCAATTAAGGGTATTGTGGCCAAAACAAAGGGTGCCTACAACGACAACTCCCTGGTCATTGCTTGCAGCAATTGCTTCTGCCTCAAGTCTTCTGTGTAAAAATTTCCGTTGACAGGAATTTATCCTGGATTTAGAAACGAATATTTGCAAGGTGAAGCATGCAGCTGTGTGAATGACTGCTGTGGGCCACAAAAGGTTGTTGACTTATGCAGAATTATGTACAGTTTTTGCGAGCTCTCGTTATTTTCCCATGTTTTGCCTTGATTGAAACTCATCTCTTTGGGATCTTCCCGGTAGATCGTTCTTCTGATTTTATAAATCATTACCTTGCAGGAACAAAGAAGGTGTGTTTAACCCGAACACCATTAAAGTGTTTTAAATTGGCGTTACACCTTGTCTCGGACTGAAATCTCCCTCCGCTCTTTCCACCGCAACCTTATTTGAAGAAATACTTCGAGAAAAAAAGGTTTTTTTATATCTGGGGATATCTTCTTTAAACTGAGGTGTTTAAAAGACAGTTTTTTTCTTTATTAATCTCCTTAGCATTCAGCAAATTCTGTTTATTTATTTTGGCAAGAAAGTAAATTTCCACCATTCGTACGTTCCAGATTCATACTTTTGGTATATGTTTTGACTTACATGGCCACACCTCATGGAAAAAACAACTGGCAAAATAAATACCTCCGGAAATCCTCAAGAGCTAAATCATTCTTCCTTGGGTTCTCTCGTCCGCATAATTACTTCTAATTTGGTGCATAAGTATTTTGTTAACCCGAGCCTTTTTCTCGTGAACCGCGCCCGCTTTTAAAGATGGATAGTATTACTTTGGGCAGTACCTTAGCGGGTATTTACATATTTGTCACTGGGCGTTTGGGATGATGACCCATTGACTGAGACACCTTTCTGGTGCCGCAATCTAAGTTTTTTAAAAAAGAAGAGAAATCTGAGTTTTTCTGCACATTTATGGCCATTTTTTGTTAAGTGTAACATACTTTTCTTCAGTTTATGTACTTCGAATATTCGCTCAAAAGTTGGACTTGCCGGGTTAGAGGTTTCGGGTCTTTGTCTTCCGTCGTCGAATTATACTGTCCCCATAGCAGACAGATCGTTGCAGTGGAGCCACTTTTTGCCAACTCTACCAACCCGTCCACCCTTTGGTTGATCAATGCAATGGATCCGCAAACCGTATACGAATGGATTTTTGAGGTTTGCAAGGCACTGACTTGACTGCCCGTTTGCGACTGGCCGACTTAGGGCATTTCAATCATATCGCCAGATTGTGCCCATTTTCATTCGTTTTTTTTTGATATTTTACTCGCTCTCTTTTTTTTCCTTCTAACAGACTGTCCGTCGGTCAGAGGATACAACTTTTTTCCGCCGCGGAATGAAACAAAGGAGGAGGATAACTACGAGGACTCTACGCGCATCTCCCTCTTGCCCTGGTTGAATGACTCCTGGGTTGAATTGACGCCCCGTTACAGCCGAAAGGCACGCACGACCGTCGCCGTCGTCGACGCTGCCCTGAGGTCCACCGCGGAGACAGGGATGGGAAAGGATGAAGTAGCATTCCAACCGGTGGCTGTTCACTCATCCACTGCGGCCGATTCAGACGAATTGGTCCTGCCCCGTTGCGCTACCTGGTCCCCACTCTCTAGATCCGATCTTTCACTGCCTTTCGCCTTTCAATTTTCTTATCAGGTATCAACCGGAGACGCAGGAAAGCATTTCTCTTGAACAAAGTTTTTCCTGTGCATGTGTGTGTTTGTAGGGGGCATACTCTACCGTGGAAATTGACTACGGCAACCGTTTAGGAGGAGGAGGAGCTTGTGTGGTTATTTCAAAGCTTTCAAAAAGTTCGCTTAACACCAAAGTTTAGTATGGAAGGTGTGGGTGACGACTTGCGTTCAAAGTAAAGAGCTACAGTACGTGTGGTATCTCAGGAAATCTTAACTGAATGTGTGAAATGAGTTTTTTTGTTCTAAAAGATTACTTAAGTAGAGTTTTAAAATTAATTATCATAGATCATAATCCCTGAATAATCCAGCCACTTAAAACGCCAGCTTTCGAGCGATGTTAATTCCGTCCGTCTGAAAAAAACTACATTACATAAAAATGGTTACTTAAGTAGTATGGCATTTTCTATTTGATTTCCACGCCCTTATAAACTCAAATATTTCTACTGCAATTTTAAACAAAAATATTAGCTTTGTTACTCAGATGTTAGTAGAGTATGCATTCTTCAAATTGGATATTGAGGAAACGGTATCTGTCGGTTTTACAAATGTTTCTACTTATGGCATTTTGAGGAGCATCATATGTCTATTCATAAAGCGTCGTGTCTGCTCATTTATTTCTGCTGCTCATAAATTATACGAAATTACGCACATTCATTTTGAAAGTCTGTGAACACTGCATGACTTCTTCCTAATAATGCAGAGAAATCTGTGAGTTTCCTTAGAATGCATACAATATAGATTTCAGAAACCCCTAATACAAGTGTAACGATAGCTCGGGTTCAGAATTATTTGGGACTTAAAAAAGTGTTTTTTAAGACCAATAGATACCCTTGTTTCAGGTATAATATTGTAAAAATGCGCAACTGGCTACCAACTGAATCCAAAAATAATATTCTTGTTTATATTTTCTTAAAAATTTATTTGAATTTATAGGGCATCGAAAAGCAAAGGGGGAGATTAATGCTACTCAAGTAGCAATCCTTTCCAGCGTTTTCCTTCTTAATTCGACCGACAGATTGATAGGTTGGCTGTCTAGCGTAACTGAAATATTTTGGAATTAAAGCTGCATGCTAAGTTACTTTATAACCTTAATTAAGTATTATATTCGCATCTAAAAGCACATTTGACGATTTCAGTTAAAATTTCATGTGATAGCTCATCTCGTGTAGTTTGGAGAAATAAACTTTGAAGGGACCAATATTCCATACAGTTGGTTCTTAGGTATACTGAACAGCGGCACTGAAGTCACCAGTCAGGGGAGGTAGCAGGTTGATTGGTGGACATAGGTCTTAGCAAAGCGGCAACAGTGCCCTGTCAGTCTTCATATCTATCAAAAGACTTCTGAAATATCTAAGGAAATAGATAAAAATTTCACTTCTCCCTCTTGCAAAGGCACAGTTTCCTGCATACAAACAAATCTGTTGAGGGCAGTTCAAATTCAAAATTCTGGCAAAGACCAACCGTATAGATCAACTGATAAGTTAAATGCATGGGAGCGTAATATATTGACACATCTGCTGGACACCGCCTTTCGGACTTTTTTATCGCTTTTGTGAAGGTTTGCCTGAGATCCAGACCTACGCTACCTAATATCCAGCTCTTTTGTGCCCACTGCTGTTGCCTTTGCGAGCCCCATCCCCCGTCTGTGCCTGCTACTTCATGATCTAACGTGTTGTCTGAAAATCCCACAGGTGGGCTACATTTCGTTACTCAACAGCATCAATCAGCCGACACTCCTTCCATCCAAACTCGCGTCATGGACTCTGCCCACTGAGCTGTCGCGGCTTTGCTTTTGCGCTGTACGAATCGATAGATATGCATTCTTTCTGATTTGCAAGACACTCACCTTTGGTTCCGAATGAACCTCTTGTCGGCATTTCAAGGAAAAACCGCACTAAAACGGTGACCTCGTACTGAAAGAGGAAATTTAAGCGGGAATGCATGCTCTTGCCGAATTCTTGTAAACCCATAATTGGAAGAAGTCTCCGCATTCTACTTTCGGATATGATTAGATAAATATTTTATCTTCAAATTTAACCTGCAGAAGGAGGTTAAACTGATCATTTCTGACTCATTAGCCATCGTCAGCCAATCGTGCCCAGCGCCAGATTGTGCAACCCCTGGGGTTCGAACCCGTGACCATTTGGTTAGTAGTCCAACGCCCTATCTATCGAGCCACGGGCACGTTCGCCTGTGTTGCTGCTGGCGGGGCTCGAGACTGACCCAAAAAGCACAAAGGGACGAGTTTGTCCCGTAACGCGATCGGTGAGTGCCCAAAGCCCAATGCTACCAGCTTCATTTCACACTGTGTTAGGTAACTCAGACTCGTGGAACCAAATGGCGCATCATGCCGCTCTTGTCCGCGAGCAAGCTCTTTTTCTGGTGCCATCGACATCTATGTAAATTTCGCCTTGCATACATGCTCACCGAAAATGCCGAACTTGTGGATCATGATACCTCTTTCCTAACCAGTTAACTGTTGGGTCATCAAATTACTACTTCCTTGCTGCATCTCGCCACCAGAAGGGATGATGGCAGTTCTATCGAGGCACCCTGTCCTCCAGGCCCATGCTCTGTCATCCTGCAGAAGGCGCCGGCATAAGTCAAAATCTGTAGTAATTACGCTTCCGCCAACCAGTTTGCACAGCAGCCACTGCTGACCCTTGTTTGTAACCATCTCTCCGGTTACGCCGGCGTGGCCTTAAACTACCTTCAAGCTATGACTATCCGCTTGTCTGTCCTATCACTTTGACTGCTTGCAACTTCGGAAGATTATACAATCACCGAAAACAGGTTTTTTCAAAGACCTGCTTGCATCGTGATATGGTCAAACGTTTTCTCTATCTGCCGCATCGCTCACTTTTCCATGATCTTCGAATTTAGTTTTCCGAAAATGGTCTATTCGCTGGTGCTGAGAATAGACTTGGGTAATCTAATCTCTCCATTTTCGAATGAATTTTTAACTCTGCTTTTGAGGCGAATATAGAATTCTGTGTACTTTTTTGACCTTTCATGGTGCTTCGGTAACCTTCCGCTCATTTTACATAAATTATGCTTTGAGGCCAAACCCTTCTTGTCTCGAAGCGAGTTTAAAACTGCCGATCTTACCAACCGATATTCAAATTAACTCCTCAGGCAGCTATAAAGGTTTTGCGGATGTGCAGTTAGTTTCCGCGTTGAGCAGTGTTTTCCACAGTAACAGGAGCCGGTTCCGGCTTATTTGTCGTCATCAGCCAGTGGCACCTTAACCCCAAGCTGCGCATCTGAATTATCGACTCGAGTTAGTTGATCATTGGGCAGTGCGCTTACCACTCAACCACGGGCTCCCGTCGTGTTTGCAGAAATCGGGAGTATTCAGTCGCATGGGGGTGGCCACGTGGAAGTTGCGCTGTACTAATACGGCGACCAAATCGTGGTATCACGGGTTTTGCTGGGGCTGCATACCATCTAACAAATGCCACACCTGGGTATGGTCACAAGCCTAGGTGCAGGCTTACGCTGCGCCAGCCACCCTGCGCTTTATTCCCCCAGATCCTACAACGCACTGGGGCTTTAGAGCTCGACTCTATGCACTGCGGCGCCACGGCACTCAACACTTACTCCTCCGTATAACCAACCTGACGTACCTTTAAACTATCACAGTCAATAAAACAGTGGCTCGGGAAGCTGTCAGTTGATTTGATCCCTCGATCCTCTCAGGACAGAAAGTCAGACTGCAGACTGTAGCACTTTCACTCAGACGGGATTCGAACTGCCCCCTTGTTTTGGTGGAACGCTGGTCCATTGCGCGCGGACCAGAAGTGTGTAGCATGCGTGGATGGACTACGCCCGATCCCACCTCCGGTTTTATTAGCGCTGTCTTAGCAAAGGGCTCGTGTGGATGAGGAGGAGAGTGTGTGGTAGATGCTACGCAAGTCTCCTATAAACTATTTCACACCAAGTCACCTTTCCTTCGTCCGCCATGCCGCGGGGTGCAAATGAAACATCGTCTTTTGCGACCGTCAGACTGTTGACTTGCGTGGAATTGTTTTGCTCGCAAGACAGAAATTGGCATTTTCATTTTGCATGGAACTGACGGTCCGCAACCGCTTGCTGGAGTTCACATGGCCGATAGCGCCCAGTAATGCATCCGAGGTTTTGTGACGGACGAATTACAGAACCCTGAATGCTGTGGTATAAGACAGGGCAGCCGACACAGGCCATATCGGAGGTTACCAAAGCCATCCCCGCCTTGTACTGCCAGCACAGCTATATGCGAAACTTCTAAATACGAATCGAAACACTGTCTAAATTCTTCGTGAAGTATTTAGCAACAGACGACTTCTTACGCAATTTCGATGACTGCAAAATAGTCGTGTCTGGTGAACGCTGCCAATGAATTCGAAACAATCTCTTGTTCTTGACCTCCAGGGCTAGGAGTTTCTCACTGATCTGGAGCGATTAGCTGGCGATGAATAAGGCACTTAAAGGAGGCCAAACTCCATATATTATCTACTTGGTCTGATTTACTTTCTGACAAACAACTGCATCGGACAAACCTGTAGACCAATACGAATCTGTATGAAAGACGGTAACAAGGTGGACTTTTCTCGTCAACGGCAGAATACCCGATCGCAACAGATACAAATCTTGGTAGATAGGCGCTCACTGCTCGTTTATGGGATTCACTCATCCCGTTCTGCCTTGGGGCTCACTCTCGAGCCCCGTCCGCAGCCGCACAGTGGCTAGTAGTATAGGTAGTAGGACACAAAGACGGAGCGCGGCCCCGTGGATGACCTTTGACCTGTCGCCAGCGCAGTTGTGACCGGTTGTGCAGTGAGGTTTCATAGTCTCTTCGTGCGATGAAAGCTTGTTTACATCTGAAAATTCAGAGTGGTAGAGGTTGGCTCCCCGAGACTCCTCCTGTTAGCGTTTGACTACACATCATGATGTTGTCAGTTTTGCTACGCATTGTGCATACCATTCAGTGTGTAATGCGGCTGATCTTAAAATCTCAAACCATGCGTTCTCATATCTCGGAGGCGCGTTGAAGTTGAGGTACTTAATGATGAACCCGAGAACCTGTCCGAAGGCTCAGTTCAATAAATTTTGCCTAAACTGATATGAGAACAGGAACCGCCCACCATACAGGAATCTACGTCGAATTCCAGAGTAAATAGGGTTAGGTTTTTTGTTAGGGTTGGGATCAAGGTTGTGGTTGCTGCTTCCTGTGAGATTACGGTTTAGGGTAAAAATCGGTTTAAGAGTAGGACTACGTTTTAGTTTTGTTTTAGGGCAAAAAAATAGACTTAGGAAACGGGAATATTTACTCTTTCGTTGAATTATGCGCAGGGCCACCTTGATCACTTGAGCGGGGTGTTCCAATCTTCTTGTTCTGTTTAGAGCACTTTATGTTATTCTTATCCAATGTATTAATCTGTCTGTTGCTGCACTTTTCACCCACTTCTATATCACACACACCTTTGGCCTCATGGTAAACGTTGTGTTATGGAGGAAATAGCAACTGTTCTTTGACTAGCATATATGTAGGATGACTTAGAGATGGCTTTGGTTAGCAACTTGTTGTTTGCGCGGTCTAAACACTCATGGAGGTCATTTCGATCTCCTTTCCAAAGCGGGGCTTCATGAATTTCTATCCTAGCCAAAGTGTCTGGTGAGAAGAAGGTTGTTAGTTTACCGGAATCAAGGTTTTATTCGTCTGAGCTTTCAAACTCTTACTTGAGTCCGGTGTAGTCACCTCCGGACTGGCCCCACTGGTGTCGGATTGGCCCCTGCCCCCCTATAAATGTTACTCGTTTATGTTGCTATTTTTATCTCTGACGATGGACTCCAGTAAGAGTTTGAAAGCTCAGACGAATAAAGCCTTGATTCCGGTGAACGAACAACCTTCTTCTTCTTTACTTATACACACACCTGGAATGCGGACATTCGCCTCCATTCGTGTCTGGTTAGCTTTCGAGGTTTTGTCTTGCTTATGTTAGCAAACCCCATTTACTGTATCGGTGCACTTGGAATGCTCTTGACTGACGCCGATGCAAGAAGTAGTTTGTTGTCGGCCGTTTTGATGGTGAATTGGTAAACTTGGTGACAAAATGCTTTGCCATTTGATTTTCCTTTCTATTGGAAAGCGATGGAAGTGATTTTTGGTAGTCTCGTTTGTACTACTCTCAGTTTGCTCAAAGTCCTCTCAGTGGTTTGCATTAACGCCGCTTTTAAGTGCCAGCTGACTCTTGTGAGGTAGTTTTTTTTCAAAAAGATCGCTTGTGACGGTCTCACCCGTATGCGCCGTAGGAGAAATTTTTTCCGGTCGTGTGAATTGGCTGTTTCCTTAGTGCAGCATAAAAAATGTTTTAATCCTGAAAAAAGTACTTTTCTCTAACTGAAACCGTTTTTTTCGGTGGTGATGGGGCCTAAGAAGGTGCAGCGAACAGTGCATACTGAACAGTACATACATATCCTGCTGATACTGGCTGAACGCTCATAATCTAGAAAATTTAAAAAAGGCCACCCTCTTTGCGTTGTAGAACTGTCTGTTTCCTTTTGCGCATTAGCATATTTTTCCAAAGCCCTTATTTCTTGTGAAAGTTTAGCCTCTTCTAGGCAAACAATGTGCTAATTCCCAGGTACCTTGATCCAGCACTTACCTTTCTCTGTAACAGATCTGACCCACTGTAGGCTATCAAAGAACGTCCTACTCTAAACTGGCGGTGCCTGGTTCAAAACTCTAATGCCTGCACCTGCAATGCCTTATCGTATTGCTCCTTCCGCTGCCTTTCGGATTGTTTTTTTTCTGATAGGTTCCCAATTTTTGCAAGCTGTAGGACGTTATGCGCATTTCTTCTGCGCGTTGCATTATTTTCGTCCTGACAACTGAATTTTCCTCTGTCAATTTTGTTTTTCTCATCGTGTTTCAAATCAAGTCGTTGAGGATGGTGGTGGTGGTGGTGGTGATGAGGATAATGATGGTGGTGGTGGTGGTGGTGATGAGGATGATTATTATTATTATTCTGATGATGGTGATGATGAGGAGGAGGAGGATGAGGATTATTATTAGGATGATGATGTTGAGGAGGAGGAGGATAGGTTAGCGATTAGCTGGTTATGCCAATTCTTCTAGATTTTTTGTTGAAAGCGAACAGATGTAAAGCCAGGCAGTGCTAAACTATCATATGAGTTTTGCAGCTTAAATGGAATTGCGATCTAAGCGATTGGCTTTAGTTCCCCCTTACATGACTTACACAAGTTCGAATTTAAAACTTCGTGCTGTAGTTGTGGGATGGTTTCGTAAGAACAGCACACAACTCGGAAATTTCAATTCTTATCTTTGTGCTTTTGTCGCAAAACCTTTCTGGTATTGGTTGCTTTGAGATTTTGTCCTTGGGCACCTAGTTTGGTCGATAGACAAGCCCAATCTCTTCTACAACTCAGCTACTTTGTTTTTTGTCGCAGCTAAGTCTGTCGTGATCTGAACCTCTGCTTTGTGCGGTAACTCTCCCTGATTCTGCAACCATTGCGAAGATGGCCATTGGTTTCGGAAAGGAAGAATTTGCTTAAAGTGAGCATTTCGTGAAATGGCATCTGTTTTTACTTAGTTACACTAAATACTGTGTCCCGCCTCCTGCGAATACTCATAGAGAGCTTTTTCGAAATTAACTGAAAAGGCTGGTGACACTTCTAATTCCCTTTTCTGACCAGCCAGTCCTCTGTACTGTTCTCAGAAGGGAATTTTAAAAATCCGAGAATTCGAATCCTTTAGAAGCCTGGTTTCTGCTTTGTTGTCCCTTCTAGCTTCTGTATTCTGGTTCAGGAAGTAAGTAACTAGTCGCTTGGACGTCATGTTTAACTTTATTCCTCATTTTGTGCGATGGCAGATGACTGCGCGTGAACTGACACTAAATTCTTAATTCCTACAGCTGTTTTTCTACTTGTATTTAGTTTTCGCGCACATTTGAGATATTTTATTTGTTTCGAGATGACACAAGTTATTGTAAAAAGTTGTTTGGCCAATGTACACTCTCGTTCCAGCTATTGTGGGCACAGAAAACTTCCTTGGAGCGAACTGTCTTTTATAACGACTGGAAGGCCTGTTTCTTCGGGCCCCAAAAAAATAGTTATATTTGTAAAACCTACTTTCCCTATTTCAGCATGTGGGTAACTGTGCTTTTTATACCTTTATCTGCTTCCTTTTCTGCAGCCAAAATTGGCAAACCTCGAGAATCTTCTATATCTGAAGCCCTGGTATGCAGTGGCCATTCCTTTCGATCTGACCTCCCCTCAGGACTCTGGCGGAACCTTGGAAGTCAGTCTTCAGCTGGAACCATTGGAGACATTACAACGCGTCAACGGGACTCTAGTTGATGTGAGCTCTAGTCACTGCTTAATTCAGGGATATGCGTTTTATTTCAATCAGCAAGACGTCTTGTTAGAATTTCTGCGGAACCCTTGACTTTTACTGAGACTTTCGGTCTTTTGTTAAAAAAAAACTAGGTGAGGAGCTAGGTAATTAAAGTAATCCAGATATTTTACCTTTATTTAATGATATATCATACCACAACCGATTCCTACTTGCCTATACTACCTTCTCTGCCTAAAATTCGTTTCATTCTCACAAGATTTCTGTCAACAACGAAAGGGAGCCCCTATGGGGCAACCCATCTCTGGCTTCCTATCGGAAGTAACGATGCAAAAATTAGAAGCTACTGCCCTACCACTGGTTAACCACAAGTTATGAGTACGCTACGTTGATAACACGTTTGTCATCGTTAAAAGAGACCGACTGGCAACACTGCACAGTATTATTAACTCGACGATACCTGGAATCACCTTTAAGCTCGAAAACGAAATTGACAACCAACTACCTTTTCTTTGCGTCCTCGAACAGCGAAAGACTGGCGGGAGCTTTCAAACATCAGTTTACCGCAAAGAAGCTCACATGGATGTTACCCTACATTATGAGAGCAACCACCCTGTCGCTCACAAACGAAGCACACTATTCTACCAGCGAACTTTACCAAATTGAACTTACTTATTTATTTAAACTGTTTTCCAGCATCGGTTATCCTAGAGATTTTGTACATAGATGCATGAGACATCAGGAATTAAAAGAAAAGGATAAGGAACTAGATTGTTCCGATCAAGCGCCCAAATCAAAAAACTTTTGAACACTTCCATACATTAAGAAAGTGTCTGAACTCGTTGAAAGACACCTGTGGAAGCACCAAATTTACGTGGCGCACAAACCAACGACTACAATTCGAAATCAGCTTGTACATCCTAAGGATAGGGTTGGCTATTTAGAAGCCGTTTAAAAAATCCCATGTAACAGTTGTAATGTTGTGTATTGCGGCCAAACAGGAAAATCAGTCTCTACACGCCTACACGAACATCAGTTGGCTGTAAATAGACGAGACCACCTGTCTCAAGTTGCCATGCATACACTAGAAACTGGGCCCAAATTTGCATGGGATAAAACGCGCATTTTGGCTTCTGCCCATCGAAGAGAGGCCGGTAATTCTTAGAAGCCATTCACTCTGATGACTCGTGCATTAATTGGCACATCGAATTTGGATGCCGTGTACAACAATCTCAAGGAAAAGTGGAAAAGGCGGTAGCCAATCATATTGAGATGTTCATCAACAATGACAGCTATTGGCAGGACTGATTCAGCAATATCGATTTTCCGACACGTGCTAAATTTTAACTGTTTTTTGCACATTTGCCACAAGTCTGACGACCACCTGGGGAACCAGCGTCGAAAATTTACATAATAAAGTTGCTCATTGTTTCCCAAAGAACTTCTTTAAATTCGAATTACACACAAAGTGTTTATAATTGTTTTGGATATATCAATAAAGTTCATAATAAGTTCATATATATATATATATATATAGAAGTTGAATACGTTCAATGGGAAAAGGATCTTTATTGCGTTAATTTTAGAAGTTGAATACGTTCAATGGGAAAAGGATCTTTATTGCGTTAATTTTCAACACCGGTTCTCCGGGTCGTCGTCTGGCGCAGGCGAGTCGCAACTGTGACAAAAACAGTTAACATCGTAACTGCGTGAGAAAAAAAAATTGATAATGGCGTGACATTTGCGCCATTGAGCGGCTGCCGTGTGTATCAGCCTGTTCTGGTTGGTTCTCGTTTCTTCCAGTTCTTGAGATTTCTGTACGCCGCATCCAACTTGATATGCCTATTGATGTATGACTCATCTGAGTGCATCTCCTCGAGGAACTCTCGGCCTTTCTTGAAGGGACAGGTGGCGATAATCCGAGTTTTATCCCAAGCGAAGGTGTGCCTGGTGTCTAGGGTAGCATCGCTACTTGGAACAGATGGTCCCGTCTCTTTACTGCCAACTGATGTTCATCGATGCGTGTAGAAATAGATTTTCCTGTCTGACCACAATACATGGTATCACATGCTTCACACGGGATCTTGTAGATGACTTCTTTCTTGTCCAAATGGTTGATCCTATCCTTAGGGTGGACAAGCTGGTACGCAAAGTAGTTGTCGGTTTGTGTGCCACATGAATTGGGTGCTTCCTTAGGTGCCTTTCGAGGAGTTGGGACACATTCTTAATGTAAGGAAGGGTTCGTCATGTATTTATTTTCGGTGCCTGATTAGAACTACTTGGTTCCTTTTCCTTCGACTTGTGCTGTCTCAAGCATCGGCGTACAAAATCCTTTGGGTACCCGTTCGGCGAAAATAATTCATACAAGTAATTCAGTTCAATTCTATAGCCTTCTTCGTCGGAGCAATTTGTTTTTGCTCGACTGAGTAGACTGTTGACAGCATTTCGTTTGTGAGCAATGGGCTGATTTCTCTCATAGGGTAGGATGACTTCTGCATAAGTTTCCTTTCGATAAACGGATGTGTCTAGTGTTCTGTCTGTCTTTCGTTGTACGAGAACATCCAGGAATGGTAGTTTATTGTCAACTTCATTTTTCGAGTGTGAATTGAATTTCCGGAATTGTGGAGTTGATGGTGTTATGGAGCATTTCCAGTTGATCCTTTTTAATGACAGCAATGGTGCCGTCTACATAACGCAGTCATAATTTAGGATTAACTATCGGAAGGACCGCGACCTCGAGTTTCTGCATTGTGATTTCGGCGAGAAAACCAGAGATGAGTGAGCCCATTGGAGCTCCTTTCTGTTGCTTATAGCATTTTCGGTCGAATGGAAGGTTATTTTCTAAACATAGGGCCATGAGTTCGAGACCGGCCATTGCTGGAACATCCGTATCGTGGAACAACAGGACCGATGGTTGTTTTCTAGATTATGCGTACGCGCATGCACGAGCACACTTTGGACGTAAGGCGAAAGGATATACGAGCACACGTCGTCATGCATAGTCTAGAAAACGACCACCGGTTCGATTTTTACAGGGCCCAAGTGCTCGGCCGAGCCGAAAGCAGACTGGCGAGGGAAGTCATCGAACCTTGGCAGTCAGCCGCCAACTGTATCACCTGCAGCATCGACCTACCAGTGCCCTATGAAGCCGTCAAGCACCATTGGCGCACGAGAGGAGGACCAACGAGAAACGAGGTGGCTAGACCTATCTGAATTGAGCCCGAAAGGCCTATTTAAACCAGGTATTTTCCCTATTCTCTATCTCCGATTATGCACTCGAGTATGAGTGTGAATCGTCAGATAATTATATCTTCAACCCCAGAGACCGCCTTGTCTTCTCCTTCCATTTCAACACCTTGGGTCCAATGAGAAACGAGCGGCTAGACTTATCACATGTGAGCACGAAAGACTTATTTAAACCATATGTTTTCCCTATTCTCTATCTCCGATTATGCGCTTGAATATGAGCGTGAAACGTCATATAAGTATATCATCTACCCCAGAGTTCGCCTTGTCTTCTCCTTCGAGGGCTCTAAAGTGAGCTCCAAGGCACAACGGAACAGAATTGTTCCTTAGTCAGATCGGTGAACACCACACTTTCCTATTCCATACTCCCGATCGCAACCGACAAAACAACGGGCCCGTCGCTCAATGGTAGAGTGTTACACTCAATGACCAAAGGTTGCGTGTTCGAATCTCGGGTGATCCACACCTGAGATCGGGTATGACTGGCTAATATTTGAGGGAGTACTGTAGTTATAATTTTTTGAAAACGGAATGATACTCTTTATTAAGGTATAAAATTTGAATGGGACGTTTTTCGCTACCAATTGAATGCGAGCAAGTGTATTTTAGTGCACATTTTCTCTAAAATATATTTCAATTTATATTGAAATCGAGAAGCAAGGGGAAGAATGCAGACGACGTAAGCTGCCATTTTTGAGGGAATATAGTTTTTCCAGGTGGTCGGAAAGAAGCCCATTTAAAAGCTGACAGCCTGACATGACTGAAATGTCTTTCAATTATGCTGTACGATAATTATT
>WEDG01011545.1:0-10651 GCA_017591395.1 Schistocephalus solidus
CATGAATCAATCTTTTATGCCTTGCGCAGAAAGGGCCGTCTTCCAACGACATGAAGATCTCACCAACATCAAATCACGCTGCCTTTCAGTGTCCTTTCCAGAAGAAGGTAACCAATATCCGCCTCTTCTGGTTGGCCTTGTTCCTAAAATCTGGTCTCGCTGAGGTCATCGATGTCTGTCTTGTAGGGTGCCACTTAACGGGCGACTAATTATGTTTTCCCTTCCGTTCGGTTGCTCCATGAATTTTTATGAAATAGAACGAACCATAGCGAATAGAGTCACTCCAGCCATCTAGGGTGGGGCGGGGCGGGTAAAGGATTGCTGGTGTCCGTTTGGTTGTTTCGACCGCGAGTTTAGCATATACAAACCACGATGCATTGGTAGAGTATTTAGTCGCATCATGTGTTCTAGCCTCCACCGTGAACGGGCAAGCAGTGATGTCTCTACGTAGGACTACATAGACATTACCGACGACTGCCAAAGTTCACTAAAGGGTACGAATTTTCTTGCTAGAGAGTGACCCGTGTTGGCCCTGGGTCGCCTAAATAGCTTATATGTTGCCCTTTCCGTATGACTTTTTGTAAATGGGGAGGTAGAATGACTGGGTTTGGGCCACACATCACCGGATACCCTCATCGCGTTTAGACAGCCGTTAGAGGCGGTTACCGGGGTGTAGCCGTTAGGCAGAGCCTACCTTTCTAGCGCCACAGATGAGATTTTGATGCCAGTCAAAGGTCGCCAGGAGTAGTCACCACCTGCAGGAGGTAAATAATGCGACCTGCATCCTACACGCTGTATCCCTCAACCGGACTCCCCTTGCGCCATGATTCAGGGGGAAGGGGAGGTGGTAACCATTCGTGTCCAACTGGATGTGACTAGGTCCAAAAATTCTAATGCACATTACATTAGACTGCCCAAGAACGCTGCAACTTTTTCGCAATCGAACCATCGTTAACATAAGAGCATGCCTGTGACAGTGCAACGCTGCGTTATGCAGATACACAGGCATCATATGCTACAAGTTACTGACTCCATCATCGTTTTTAAATAAGAATTAGGTGGTATTAGTATTGTTGTATGGTCTAGTTCAAAAAGTTTAACAAGGTACACCTCTCACTAAAGTTATTCCCCAGAGAATGGGGGTGAACAACGAAATCGCGTTGTTTTTATAAACAGAACAAGAGGATAGTTCTATCCAACAGAAGATATTCAAAAGGAAACCTGGACGGGTCAATACATTATTTTTCAGTTTTATCCCCTTTATGTAAAGCGAAATGTATTCCAGGGGATTGGCGGCCACAGCGTGACGCATCTGCTCTCCTGAAACTGCTGAAGCAGAGCTCTAGCAGCTACAGAACACCTCGAAAACGGCAGTCAGAGAGATCCATCCTCAGGAACATTAGGGTGCGTGAACCAAAGCCTGCCGTTGCACCTGCAGAAAAAGACGATTTATAAGGCTGCCTTTTCTAGAGCGATGCAGCGGAGTGGAATAGTATGACAACGTCTAAAGACGGCGATCACCAGTGCTTTCCCGGTGGCAAATTTGTGCGCATTTTACGCAATCTCTTCCCCTCCTACGGTTTTAACAGTGATGACCGACTGCCGTTGCAGGCCACATCGGTGTGTATCTATTCATACGCCTGCTCCTGTGGGAGCGGAATATATTGGCCGAACAATGAGGCGTTTGGAGAAAGAGTGTACGCGAACACATACCTGCCAGGCTAGGTAAGGGAAAACTCGGTTGATCTCAAGTTCAATTCTTGTACATCTGATCGGTACGAAAGGTCTATGCAAAGGGGTACTAGCAACAGTTAAGGTAGTGGTGCTTTGGTTAGCGAACCCAGCGCTCTGTTGTCAGAAGACGTTGACACAGGCAGTCTGCCTTCCATGGCTACCTCCAGGTAGTAGTCACACACCATCCCAACCCCTGATAACAGTCGCACGCCCCGCCCCCGTGTTTTGACATACAGACCGCTCACGGCGTATCATGAACCACTTCCATCCCCTCCTCCGCTCCCCAGCTCCGATGTCTCTGTCATACAGGCGGCGTGGGAACGAAGCGTGACGACTAACCACCCCTATCCCTTCGAGAAAAAAAGGTAAGCGCTGAACATAACCACCGAGTTCGTTCCCCATATCACTGTACCAGCCTGACGATGAATGCCCAAAAACGTTTTTTTAATTAGACTTTTTCAAATATTAGAAACTTTGGATGGCCATAGTTGCATTAGAGATACTTAGCAAAGGGTTCGCTCTTAAAATGACTTAACCAGTCCCCTGTACTTTTATTACTAACTTTTACTTTAAGGAGCGAACTCAGGCAAAGACTCCATCAGCTAGAACTGTTATGCGGAAAAAACGTGCAGTTGCTAAGTCTGCGATTTTAGTCAAAACAGCATAGTAAAGCTTCTGGACTTATCTCTGTATGCTGGCAACTTCTTAGGGGGGGAAAATACATGAAACATGCGGTACACAATAAACAAAAGAAAAAAAGGATCCGATTAATAATAAAAAACCAAAGTAAAAAACGAAGTGAGTAAATGCAACAGACTTCTGTGCTTTTTTCATCTAGTCGCCTGAGCAAGAAGGCTAAACAATGACAAGTGAACAGTGTACTTTTTCCGAAGACAGGTTCTATCAGATGTGTCCTAAACCCCTGATGAAAGAAACGCACATTAGAAACTCGTCATCTGGCATACTTTTTCGCTGCAGATCGGGTTTTCACACCGCAACGTGCGTACATCGATCCATTGTGGCTTCCCGAATCGAGAAAGTTCCGAGTGGCTGTCAAAGGTCCGAATAGGTAATCACTTGCCAGTGCGAACTCGGCTGATATTTGGAAGGAGAGCAGATAGATTGATACAGAACTGTTTCGGTTATATTCTGCTTTCATTCAACCAACCATACGCTTGATCACCATTTGGCATCAGAAACACAAACATGGGTCTATAAACTGCGCAGATGGTTCACCGAAGTAGTCTCTCTTACGTGTCATAATCCCATCCCATAGCCGAGTACATTACCACAGGCTCATCAGTCAGGCTTCAGTAGACTATCGATTGAGCGTCCAGGTCGTTTCTCAAATGTGCATTCGTCATGTCGACCAGCCGATACTGTGTCCCAGTTGCTGTTAGTGATTGTCCCTATCTTTGTGTCGTAACTGCGTTTCCTTTACAGTTGCCAACTGAAGACAGATTCGGATTGAACCGTGGTTTACCAATATGCTAAGGGTTTCTTCTCCTGCTAACGCTACATCGTAACGGATGACCGTTTTCAGTGCCTGTTGGACGTAGGCAGACTGGATGCGTTTTCCTCACTATGAACAATCTGACGTCCTTAGAGCTTTTACGGTGCGCTAAAAGCTGTGGCTTGGAAGGTTGCCAATTGACGGGAGAATTTGGACTGCGCGTTCAGCCCAGTGTGCGTTTGTGTGGATTGGCCCACTGGTGGACTGAGAACCAGGCTGCAACGGCGCTTTCTTAATGTGGCTTTTATGGCATTCCCACTCAGCCGGGATTCGAGCGGCCTCTCCATTTTGTTGTTGTGCCTTGTTTGTAGTGGACTACAGTACGTGGGCCTGCGCCCTCTCCCACCTCCGATCTTCTTGATTTTGTCTTGACACCGGGTCCAAGTGGGGGAGTGGAACATAGAGTGACTGGCACGATAATCCGATGCCAGTCATCGTCTCTGCACCACCCTGATGTGGAATATATGGTGTACATAGTCAAACTACGACGGTTGAGCTGCCAAGTGTGTCTTCAGTGGTGTTAGTGGTAGAGACATTAACGAGGATGGTGACGTGGAGGTATGATGTTCTTATTGAAATTGCTGTGAATCCGAAGGTGCCCAACAAGACTATTTTTTGCATTCAACGTCACCTGAAAATTGTTGCTAAGATTGTGTTTTGAAACTTTGATTCGTGCATTCGATTCCAGCGCGCCCCTTGATTTGTCCTTGTATCTGCCAATTGGTTTGTTTTATTGATAATTGGTTCATATTTTTACGTCCGTGCCCCGCCCACAACATAGACACGGGGCAAACCCGTTCTTTCCAGGACGTGCGTGTTCAGGGTTCTCTTCTCCCTCTCCGCTTTCTGTTTTCTTCGTAAGTGATCAAAGTGAAAGGGATTTAGATCGTTGCCAAGCGTCCATCCCCAGTGCATGTTACTACCCGTATTAGAGCATAGTTAAGAAGGCAGCCCTACATACCCTCTCTGTAATGTCGTAGATGATGTCTGTCCAAGACCCTGCTGGCTTTGGAGATTGATCTGCAATTTCGTCGTCCATCTTGATATGACACTCCCCATTGTCATCACGATGATGAGGCTATACACCCAACCGCGCAGGTAGCCTCAATATAAGGCAGCATTGGGGTAGTTTGATTCTGTAATAGTCGATATAGCTGATTGCTGATTGAATATTCACATTCGCGTGAATACCAATCTGGAACGCATGCGAGTACTGGAATAGGAGAAGAAGAAAGACGATGTTGGGACCACATTTGCGAAAGTACGGGACGATTTCGTGCTATCGCCATTGAATTTAAACGTTAGCAGCATCGATACTGGTTCGACGACAACTAGGAATAAATACGATGTCTGCTCTTCGAGGATAGCAAACCACACTGCAAAGAGTCCAACACCAATAAAACCGCATTTTTTCCGATGTCACGGCGTATTGCAGTATAGGCAGCTTTAGAGCGGTTGAATAGCCCACAATACCGATATGCTTAAACAACATGCAGGACAAGATTAGATTAAAAACCTCTCCGCTGCAAAAGCAGTCTGCGACTTTCAAACCAAACCAAACCACTGTCCAGCTCACACAGGACGACCCTACCGTCGGAGAAGTCGGAGATTCTGAATAATTTGGCCGAACATTTCAGGGGTGTTGAGCGGACACTTGCGAGGTAGCCATCAACCGACTTCCGCAGATATGTACAATTACTGGCCTCCAACCTTCGTCTTCCCTTTCGGAGACAAGCGAAACAGTGAAAAATATCCCCAGCACCGGACACCGACATAATTTCTGCATAAATCGTTTGACCCACTTGTGAAAGTTTTAAGCTCAACTTCGTAGGTCAATTTACCATCTCTGTTCTTCCCAGACTTAAATCGACCGAACGCTGATTTTTACGTAGATGCAATCGTTGAACGGGGTCGAAGTTTTGCCTAAAACTTAAACTTTGAACGAGCGTCTTATACCCGCTCTGTGATACAGCTTTTTTATAATCGGGGTAAATTTAAATATATTTTATTCGTCTGACTTTAACATCCTCTTTTGTCTCGTTCGCCCGGCTTCTGAATAGCACGAGTTAACTCGTGCTATTCGGAATTGGTTTTCGGTATTTCTGACACTTCCTGGCAAAGTTTATAAGTTTTTCGCTTACAGGAGTTTCACTCGTATGTGGCAGTCTAGTATCAGAATCCACATAGACTCCTATTGAGTCTTTTTATTTGCCACATGCACACGTGGTCTTAGCCTCAATTTTCATACGTATAATAACATTAATTAGATTTGCCGTCTGCGAGTGCACCGACATGACTGTGAAAGTGTTCACTGTTATTATTGAATGTCAAAAATGCAAGTGCAAACTCCTGTCAATATTATCAACGCTGCTGTGGCAATCTTTCACTTCAGAGTAAATTGGTCTGCGTGTAATTGTTGTGTAAACAAATGCTTGGGTACAAGACGTATGTGCAGTCAACGCCCTAACCACATGAGTTACGAGACCCTGACCGGGAGCCATGAGCCTAATCACAAGTGGATCAAGTTTCCCGCCCAACTTACTGCAGTGTATGGAGGTCACCGATTCTAAGGTATTAAACTGACTGCCCAAACAGGATTTTCCGGTCGGAGCTTCGCAGCTCTGTCGGTTAGAGCGTTGACCGTAAGCAAGCTTTGCACTTGCTGTTATTGCTTTGAACCCCACTGAGTCCGACTGGGTTAGATAGATTATGTAAAATCTGCCAAAAACACATATTAACTGTTTAAGTCTATGTATATGTATATTATTGGTGAGATCGTCTCTGTGTCTTTTTCAACAATTTAAGTCATTTCTTCGTCTTCAGATTGCATCGTCTTTCCGCGAAGACCGATTTTTGACCTATAAAAGCGTCATCAGTGGGCTCAAGTTTGCACTGCCTTGTGTACTTATTGCAGAAGTGGCAGGATTAGCCTAATCCGACACCTAAACATAGTTTGTTTATGCGGACACAAATGGACGGTTTAGGTTGACTGTGACCTTCGGACAATGATAAAATTACTCCCGCAAAAAGTGAGTGCACGTGCCCAGTTAAAACTCTTCAGTCGCGGAGGCGTATCAAGGTCCTCTCATGGTGTGAGTCGCGGCTATACTGGATCGAGTAGGCCGCAAACTGCTGGAGTGGGACTGTCTGCTTGGCCCTGTTGAGCGTAAGTGAACGTTAACGGGCAGCCGCACAGACATCAACATGGCTCACTTACCTGAACAGTGGCTGCCGTTTCAACCAGTCAAAGTACCGAATTCTAGCCCACTGCGCATCGCTGCTTTATCGGCGCAACAATGCTTCAGTTATGCTATTAAAGGATTATGTACCATGGTCTACACTATTGAAAGTTCCATACTTCCTCCGAGGGTTTCCTTGGTAAATCAAAACCACAACAAGGAGATTTGGTTCGCTTATCGTCAATCGCACGTGGGACATTAAAGGTCATTTTAATGTCTCGTAAATAGTTGGGTTGTTTTTTTGTCAACATAAGAGCATGTTTAGTCATTCTTTGCGAGTATTTTTTCACCTTCACTGTAACAAAGCAAAAAAACATGGATAGGGACACTACTGAATGTATTCCAACAGTTTAGCTGTCGTTTTCGACAGTGTCCGCCGAGTGCCCCACAGCAGAGTGGGCGTAAGGACGGTGACATGCGCGTGAATTAGTTTTTTTATAGTGAAAGTTGGTGTGGTGTGGTACGCTCAGGGGGCGGCTCCGACCGCGCCAGCCACATGCGTCCTCTCCCATCTCCGGTCTTCTTGACTCTGTCATGACACCGGATTCAGGTGGGGGAGGAGGAGAGTGTGGTAGCTGCAGCGCAGGGCTACTATCACTTAAAACTAATTCACGCGCAAGTCACCGTCCCTACACCACCCTTCCGTGAAGCATGCGGTGGACATCGTCAAAATTGATGGCCGAACTATACTGAAAGAAGACTTATGTAGCATCTGCAGTAACCCATCTCTTCGCTCATTCGCCCGTCATAACCGGGTTACGAAGATCAGAGGTGAGGTCCGTCGCAATAGGTTACAGAGCCAAGCAACCCGAACATAAGTGCCATACACGTCAGGATTTCACCCAACTCATAAGGGGCGGCTAAGATCCTAAATCAACGGAACTGCTCCAGAAGCCACATTCAGAAGGACCCATTGCAGTCTAACTCTCCGTCCTGAGAGGAGGTCCGAGTTATTTAACACCTCAGATTTTTATAGTGAGAAGTATGCGCTGAGTGCTTTCGACCTCACGCTGTCTTTTCTCTTCCAGGCACCAGTCCACTCTCCGAGGCAGTCAACCACTGGCTATCAGAGCCAAATAACTCATCTGTGTGTCCAGTACACACGACCTGCCCCGCCCCCGTGACACAACAGAGTTGGCTGTTATGATCTCGCAGGCGTTAAAGAGCCACAGAGGTCACATGGGCCAAGAGCCGCGAATCACACTTAACATTGACATTAGAGGCGTCGATTCCGTGCCTGTGGAGGTCGATGTGGGTTAGGTTCGTGTGTGTGCTGGTGAGATGTACGTTGATGTGGTTTGGTAGGCGCCTTTCTTACCACAAGTTTTCATAGATGCACATATCGTCGAGTAGACCCATGCGGTGGCTGAGTGTGCCTAGTTAGTGCGGTCAACTGAGGCGAATGCGACAAATGTGTGTTGGTGCTCCTGGTGCTTTTTCTTCAGTCCCTGTGACTCGTTCCCATTCCGACTTGACAGGTATATGATGGTCGAGGTCACCGTGAGGTTTGGTGCTGTGACGACGATGGAGGCGTTTGCGGAGGCAACATTAGCGTTTTCATGTTGGTGGAATCGGGTCCAGAGATGTCTGACGAGGTCGAGCTATGCGTGAAATGTTCGTTGACAGCGTGGGCATGTTGGGAAGGTTGGGCTCCTGGGACTTGGGAGCCGCTCTTTTACCTCTAGCAGCTGCAATCCGGTTGGGGTTGCAGATTGTTGCTTCAGTGTTCACTGCTCTTCTCCAGATCGGTCAGTCCTGGGCGAGGCCGTCCCAGATCTTTGGGTTGCTTTGTATTTCCTTAAGGGAGGTCCACACAGTTCTGCTGTCCTTGTCAGCGAACACCCATAGCGACGTCTCCTTAAAATAGTCACTTGGGCAATCGCTGGTCCGTACTCAATCGGTGGCCTCTCCATCACCATTGCAACTGCCTAAGAATGGCGTTTATGTCCAGAATTCTGACCCGTTTGAATACTTTCGTATTCGGGATCCTGTCTGGTCACCTGAGATTCAGTATTCTTCAGAGGCATCTGAGGTGGAAGTGGTTGAGTTTCCTGACTTGATTGGCCTACATAGTTCAGGTCTCTGCTCCATATAGCAGTGTTGCCGAGATGACAGCGTTGTATATCTTTATTGGTTTGTTGAGGTGAAGACCATACTGATTCCACACTGAGGCTTGCAACCGATCGAAGACTTGGCTGGCTTCGCGTATCCAGTGCACAACTTCATTGTTGATTTTTAGTGTTCTTCCTAAATAGACACATTTGTCCCCTGTATTTGCCTGCAATCGAACGTGCTACGGTGGTCTTTGTATGTAGTTTCGGGCGGTGGATAATGCATGACCTTTTAATCGGTGGTGATGGTCAGTCGGAATTTTTTGCGCAGTCGTAGACAAAGTAGTTTCGTTGAATACCTCGCCTATTTTGGTGTTGAATGCGCAGGCGCCCCTGAAGAGCAAGCCTTGGAGAGACGCGTTGGTGCCTGCATGAGTCAGGTACTGAAAAGTTGATTGTCATTCCTGTAGGCGATGCTGATCACGAGGTTCTCATCAGCATGGCAAAGAACGTGAGATTAGGCCTGCGCCTTCTCTCTTTTCCGGTTTTCTTGACACCGGGTCCAGATGGGTGAGTGGAACAGTGAGTTAGATGAATGCCGTGCAAGTCTTATCTCACTATAATCCAGCACAAGTTACCGTCCGTGTGCTACCATGCCGTGGAGCATATGGTGGATGTCATCGGACTACGACGGTCAAACTGTTGGAGATGATTGGTGGGTATACAGCCGTGCTTCCTCCATTGGTAACTGTGAAGGCTTCTGAGAGTTGCCCTATTGTCCGTGACAAACGCAGTCCTCCTGGCTTTGAACAGACGCACCATGTGCATGAATAGCTCAGGACAGCCGAGTTTCACACAAGATTTTCCAGAGTACATTGTGATTCACTGTGTCAAAGCCTACCATCGGGTCCACGAAAATTAACGTGAGGGACGGATACGCCCCTCCTGACATTTGAGCCTGAAGTTGTTGGGCCGCTAAAAGCATGATCGTTGTCTTCGGCCCCACATTGACTTTCATGGAGAAGTTCGTGTTCCAGATGCTCTTGATAATGTTGGAATGAATGGGTGCGAAGATCTTCCTAACAATGCTCAACAGCAAAATTCCCGTTGGGGTTAACACAAAGCTGAAGTGTTTGGCTTAACGCTTCAGGATTTAAGCTTGCTTTGTACGAAGTGTTCGGCGGTCGGCGCGGTTCCTTTAGTGCGATGTTCATAGACTGCGTTGACATGAGCGAATATGCTGTGAGGTCCTCCTACCCTTGTATTTCCCTTGTTCTTATGACCCATCAGGCGTTTAACCTCTTCCGCAGTTGCTGCCGCACATAGCGGTGAAATCGGAAGATGGCCACCCTGGTTGAATAGGTTCGGCGGTTGCTGTAAGCTTTGTACAGCCTATTCTTCTCGACGAACAGATTTTGAATTTCTTCCTCTCTGTCGTCGGACCAATCCTGCTGTTTCCGACATGAGTGGGCAAGGACGTCTGGGAGTGGTTGAGTGGATGAAATTCCGCAGTTGGCGCCACTATCTTCGCGTTGACATTGTAGTCTGAAACCTTCAGGTCTTCCAGGTGCTTGGTCGGTTGAAATCAAAGCGGTGAACCGGCACATTTAACAGAGAAGTGTTTAAATTACTTGGTGGTTGCTTACATTGTTATCTCTCGTAAGGTTACAAATGGAGCCTCGTCTGGGAGCTGACGAGGGGGTGATCCGTCTAGCCGTTGACTTCGTAGATCGCCTTGGTCACCAGCAGGTTCTGGCGATCTCGCCTCCAGACAAGAACTTGGTCAACAGATATCAGCGCAGCGATCAGGGGGATTAGTCAGGTTGTATTCACACGCGTAGGAAAACAGGGAAGACAGTGTTCTGCGCAGGTTCATAAAAGAAGAAAGTTATCGTTACAGCCGCCGAAAACTTAGGGACCCAGCATTCCCTCTCCAGGCAGGGTGATCGTCCTAATATGGACATTGAACACGCCAATGACAACCAGTTTGCTTCCCCATCATAGTCGCCAGAAGCCCTTACTGGTGGAGGTGGTTCTCCACCTCGTCAGAGCTGCTCACTGTAGACGTGGACAACGGTGGCGAAATGCGTTCCTCGAAGATGTAGGCACAGCCT
>WEDG01011546.1:0-21659 GCA_017591395.1 Schistocephalus solidus
GGTTCATGGTCGTCATGTCACAGTGTCATCGTAGGTATTTTCGGCATTTTATAAGCCAGTCAGAGTGCCGGACCTCAGTCCTCCGCTTCCTGGTAGCACTGTCGCTGCTGGTCCTCAACCTCTTATCCATCAGACACGAGAGCCTGCTTAAATATTAGCTAACCTTTAGTTAAGACCGTTCCACTATCCACCACCTGTGGACGCGCCGGGAAGCAAGCAGCTAGGCTAATGGGTAAACTCGTCTTCTTTAACTAGCTCCGTACAATGACATCGAAGTCGGCTGGCGACGACCACAAGTGCTTGTGGATAGGCGGCAATTCCTCCAGAACAAACTTAAAACGTTCTAGCCTTCGAAACCGTTGCATTATGTCGTCAATTTTGTTGACCTGACATCGACTGCGTCTTTAGGTTGGTCCCGTGCTAGGCCAGTGTTTTCTTATCCAAATCAAGACGCTGAGTGACCAACCTCGAGTACGCTGAGGATACCCCATGTTACCGTCAACCCAGCAGAGTGAATAAGGAAGCTGTCAGTCAGCTTATGCATAGGCGCCGGGAACGGCAGTGAGTTTTGAGCTGCCTAACTCCCCAGGAAAGGGAAGCCCTCAGAACTACTAGCTGTCAGCTTATAGTAAAGAACTGAAGATACCTCAGAGCACACCTTTTGTCGGATGGACAGAATAATTATTACTTTGTATCCGAAGTAGAGGCTGCTGGTAGGGTTTTGCAATCCCTGGTGTCCACGGGCCCACTCCGATATTTGTGCGGTCACAAAGGCCTGGGAGTATCGTTCATGCGTCCGGCTACTCCATCTACATGGTTGTTAATGCTAGAGACTGCGTGTTAGATAAACGATAATTGGGTTGTGTAACCATCGTTTCCTGAAAACTATTACTCAAGTGAAACAATCTGATTTGATCTCGAATGAGGGTCCGGAGACGCTCAGACGATAGCACTAAGGAATATCAAGACATTCACGAAAGACGACTGAAGTTGTTAGATCACATTCTTCGTTCGTTAACCTACGAGCTTAGTGTTTCCTCCCTCAATTCCACGTCACTTCCCATATGGAGATCTCGAAGAGGTCAACCGAAAAATTGGCTCCACGCAGTTTGCAAAGACAAGGTGGTTCTTATAGCTTTGGTATTCGGTTTCCATCGTTTATGGAGTGGGTCGAGCTCTCTGAATCCGTTGTCACAGATCGCCACGCGTGGAAAGGTACAGATGGCAATACAGTTGATGATGGCAAAATTAGATACACAATATGATCAAGTTTCGAAGTACAAGCAAATGGGAATCGGAATATGTTGTAAACGAACCGTAGATTGGATAGAACTGCAGTGGCATGATGATAAATCACCTAGGGTGACAGTCTGCCAACTTCCATGACGTTAATTATCTGAGAAAGTTGATTTTAGGCCAAACACGCGCTGGTAATCGAAAATGGACACCCTGGTGAGCCGTAGTGGCGAGGTAACCATCTTCAAATGCACAGCGAAGCCACATTGCGGGCATTGGGGCCAGTCGCACATGCTTTCGTGTGAATCCATATGGCTGGACATGGAGTGTTAGTTTCACGAACTAAAATTGAGCACCAATGCTGAAAGGCTTTTTTAGCGATATGCAGGAAGGTTTCAGTCACAAACATGGCGGAGTTCCGGCCTATTGGGCTTAACGACAAATGGATTTTTAATTCTTCTATTTCATGTCATAATCGAAGCTTGATTATTAACTCCTCTTCCTCATGCCCTTTATGTGATATAATTCGCTCTGCTTAGAAGGAAGAAACGTTATGGTATTGTGAATAGGATTTATACAGCGCTGCATGGTCACTTCAGGTCAGTAGATCCGTAAATAAGACGACGAGCGATAGGGAAGAGGAGGAGAGTCAACAACCAGAGGATGGAAGGGCAGCGTGAGATATTCAGACCCAAGGAGCAAAATTGGGTGCACACGAATGTCAGATACCTAACCTGGATTGTTTGTGACACGAAAAACCAACACTCAAAGAGCATAGCCTGTTCGGGTAAAAGAACGGCCGTTAGGAATTTTTTGCTCGGTTTAGGACTAGGTCTGGTGTACGGCTTGAGAGCAGGATTAAAGTAGAGTAAGGTGTACAATAGCAGTTGAGGTTGAAGTAGGCTTTGTATATATTTACTGAGCTTTTTGCTTATGTATTATTCTAAAGTTTTGTTTACGACCTGGTGGCCAGACTTAGCCGTATTGACAGGCAGCGCATTGAAGGTCGATAAACACAGGTGAAAAATTTCTCAATGAGTAACAACAGGCTTGCGAACGCAATACTTCTCCGTTTACTGTCGTTCCTTCCGCATATGTGACGTTCCAAAGGCATCATTTCGGCAGCCTATAAATGGCTTTCAAACAATATTACTCTATCAGTACAAATGCCTCGGAAATACGCACTAATAATTCCGCACTTCATCGCATGATAACGACAGTGTTCACATCACAACCTTTATGAGCCTGATCGGTAAAATCCGTCCCCAGTTTGCCTTTAGTAGTAAACTGGTGTCAAATTTCTGAAATTTTTTCCCATGTAGCAATTTTTGGCCAAGTTAACATGACGCACAACTTTGTTTACGCTGACACAGTGAGGCAAATAATGCTCATGATTACCCAAAACAAATTTCTGGGCTTCTGCAACGCACAACGAATTCAACAGAGTTTTTGAATGCGCTGACTGCGCGGACCCATATGATAGCTGTTCTTGGAGGCTTGATCCCCCTCCCACCCTTCTCCCTCCCTTCTTGGTGTGCATTCAATCGAATGCCAGTCAGAATCTTACAGAGGCCTGTCCTGTCCTCTAGGCCTCGGGATTCTTCCCACGTTGACTACCCTCCCGTCTACCCTCTCCCGGCAAAGCGATAAGCAGTCGTCGTATTGATTTTTCGTCGTTTGCACATACCACCAGGCGCGTGCGTCTCACGGTCGGAATGTAGGCCAGTTTGGATTCAACCCCATGCAGGGGAGTACGTGAGACTGTCACCTGCGGAACTCCTTTTGAAAGTGGGGGCAGGGGTACGCGTAGTCCACCCGCACGGGCGATGGGTGGTGTCCTCTCAGCCAATAACCATTAGGAATGGCCCAACTATGCGTGGCTCTGGCATAGGCATCTTGACGCCAGTTAATTGCTTTCAGGGCACTTTCTTACTATATCGATAAATGTGTGCTTGGGAAGGTGTTTGACGATATCCAACGCTACATAACCAGAAGGCTATTATGGGTGATCTATTCAACAGTGTGTGCTACAATCAACGTCTTCGACCCGTACCGTTATGCAGATATATTCATGTAACTCATGAGAATTAGGTAGTTCTTGCATCCATACATATACCGAAACCTAGTCCTGTGAAAACCATTTAAAAAACTTAATGGGACAAAAAAGAGACTCAAAATGTGCTAGACAAAAAGAGAAGGCATGACAAAACCAGCGAAACGAGTCTGTGGCTTCAACCTCGGCATTCCTCTTTCTCTTTTTCCTCATGCGTTTCGGTCCGTTAAAAGCTCAAGATTTCACATTCATAAAAACCGTCCTGAATTCAAATTCCAGCTCTAAGGTTCAGTAGATACCTTAAGTTCACTGTATTAATGAAAGTAAAAGTTAAATTTTGATATGCAGTTTGAAATTTAACTTTGAGTGTGGCATGCAGAGAAAATAAAATGATGAAATAATTTAAATAGGATCATAAAATTATGCACGAGTGTGCCCTAGAATTTGCTGTCGTTTTCGAATTGGCTGGGACGGAACATCTACAGGGTCTTCCCTTTATACTGCAGAGAAATTTGGTCCACACGGACGTGCGTCGGAACACCTTTTAGCAGAGTGTCTTTGGAGCATGGAATGGACTCCCTGACGGGGTGGTCCTTTCAGAAACTGTTGACGCATTTAAATGCAAACTAGATACTCATTTGCTGAGAAACTATTGTACATATATGAAGATTGTGTCAGCAGTGGCAGCTTGCACCTGGCCAAACATATCGATTACCCTACATTTTAATTTGTCAGCTTTATTACTGTAAACGTTTATTCTATTGACATTTTTGCATGTGAATAGGGAGCTCAAGGGCGAAAGCCTACTTCCCTAAATTAAGTGACGTCGAAGTGACTAAATTTAAATGGGACCATAAAACTATGCAAGATCATGTACTGGGTCCAGTCTCTCATCTTTTAAGCCAAATTTTCTCTATAATCCTGCCAAGGATCCGTTAAAGACTTCATATTGCTGGTGAAGTCATCAACTCTGCGAAAAGTGCAGCCCGTGGTTTGACCACCAAAAATAGGCAGCCCAACACCAAGAAGAACAAATTATCGGGAAAGAAAAAAGCGTTTTGACCATTTATTACTGTGGCATTGCAGGTTTCCATGTCAATCCTTCCCCGTTCCGAACTTTAATCATTCAATGAGCTGCCGTTTTCTCTCCCGAAAACACTTGAATGAACGATCAGAAATGTTTTAGCTGTCGGCTCCATCCTCTTCCGTTTATCTCTTTTGGCCTTGCTTTTTAACTGAAAATTAATAAATAAATAAAGATTTATCAATAATTCTGTCGAAATAGCTGATTGGAAATTAAATAAAAATTGTATTTTTTTAAAACGTTTCATCAGTTTCGAATTGTAGTGTATAAATAGCGATGTCATGGTCTGAACTCCCAACTGGGCCTAAAGATTACACTGTCAAAGGCAGGCAACCTCTGCAGAAAATTAGACCTACTATGCTTGATCCTCGGGTAGGGCAGTCGACAACCTGATTAACATGCCGATATCTCCAGTTTCGAGTAAGTCTTTGAACTTCATAGAGTCGGAAGGTGGAAACCATCGAACTTCAGGAAGATTGAAATCAGAAGCATCAAACAATACATAAAATTAAAGTCAGCTGCGACATGAAATGCCTGTGAGAGACTAAGATCGTAATCCTCAATTGCATTGGGAGAGCGATAGACATAAACAATGCGTAAAGATTACTTTTTAAAGGTAATTCGAAGGCAACAGCGCTCTTCAACCGCGGTACGTTGTGGATGGTCTAAAGGCAGAAATACCAGTGCTTGCTTAATCTAAATACAGCTCCCTCCAACATGGCTGTCGTGAAGATCATTTGGAGTATAATTATAGCCTCGAAGAGAGAGAGAGACCGTTCAGGGTTTGCTGCGGAAGGTATTGCCCATGTTTCAGTATCTGAACAGTGGTTAAATAAAAGAGTTAAAGGCAGAGGCATTTTATTGGACAGGGATCTGGCATTTAGAACGAACAGTTAAAGTGGGCAAGCTGATTGTTTTTGAGGGGGTGTAGCTACATCGTCCACTGGCTGATGGGCCACTGAAAATAGGGAACGCGTGCTTCCGTCCAGTTCTAGAAAAAAGTTTGTGGTATAGAAAGCGTCCGATGTGGACAAACAGGAGTAAGCTATTTAGGGGAAATTACGGACAGGAGAATTGAGAACCACCGCCAACTATTGGAGCTTGCCCGGGAAACCCATGGGCAGGATACTTCAAAGTATTCCCATTAAGGTGACACAGAGGGTCGGGTAGGTCTACTAGTCTGGTAGGACCTTTCGTATTAGGAGACCTCTTGGAGAACGGCCGTGAGGGGAACGTGCTGCGGGGTGGGGGGCGCTCTGCTGCGAATGGAACAAGAGTGCCATTCGTAGAAAGGAATGCTGGCATGTTTGGTTTAGCAGTTTCGACAAAGGGTCTGGGGAGTAGTTGGAAATTGGGGGTAGTTGGGTTGGGGTGTTTTCGAAGAGTAGCAGATGGTCGTATAGGCATATTTTGTCGTGGAAAAGCTAGATTTTTTCAAGTTTCGAGTGCTTTAAAACTTCGAATTGGTCTTTGAGCTAAAAGCTGCTTTGATTTACTAGCAGGGGACTTGGTGAACTTAATATGGGTGTGGGAATAAGAAAGGAACTGTTGTCTTGAGATCCCCTAAGATCAATCATAGTCAGTTTCTGTACAGAGTTGCCTAGGGATTCACGCGGTGAGCCCTTAGATGAGATTGTTTGCGACTTGTTCAGCATGACAAAGGTAGTAGTCATTTCAGTGTTGCTTGTCAACAGTTTAACATTTTTCAGTTTCTTCTGAATTAGGGTGAGTTCAGTGGAAACTGAGCTATGCCGTTTTCGACAGCATTTTCTAATAATCTGTTTCCTTAATAGTTTGAATTCGCCTTCCATTAACTAAAAGATAATGCTTAATATTCATGCATTATTACTGAGCGAGCGCAGTTGCATTGCGTGAGTGACTCGGAATCCCAAGCAACGGCTTTTCAGAAACAATTGCGCACCATGGATAACAGATATATGATTTGAAATATTATGCGCCATAAAATTATGCTTGTACTTTATCCATTCTTCAATTACGATGCTAATTACCCCAATAACTTGAAGGGCCTTTTGTATAACTGTCTTGGACGTACTAGTCATATTTGAGGCCTTCATATGATATTCTGCCATTTGCCAATACTGCTTTCATTTATTTTATATTAACTTTCTTCTTTTGGATAAATTCGTATGTTCCCGTTCCAAAACCCAACGTATTTTGTTTGAATATTCCATTTCGTCGCCGCATACCTCTCCACTGTCTTTCTAACCATAAAATTACGGACATGTTTTCGTGAGTGCAGTATTAAATTTTTTAATTATCGCACACTATAGAACCATTTTTTGTCCAAATAAGATATTGCTTGGTTTTTTACCTTTCGAGTGCATGAATTGAAACCACTCAGACTAATTGATCTCGACATTTTTAAAGGAGCTAGCTAAGCAGAAGTCTAGTAGAAATATCCGAATGGACTTATTATATGCAGTATGATGCAGGAGGTAAGCTATATGTAGTTGAAATCATTTTTAAGAATGGATTTGATAGTGTTCCACATCGGTGACACCTGCACAAACTTTCCCTAACGGACGTTAGTGGTCACCTCCTAAAACAGATTTGTAGCAACCTATTTGCCCGTTCTCAAACTGTCTATGTCGGTGAATAGCAGTCGACTTATGTTATGGTTGACATTAGTGTTCTCCAAGACTACGTCCATGGCCTTACTCTGTTCATTATATACGTCAACGACTACGCCAGTGAACTGGGTTGTGATTTTGCCAAGTTTGCGAATAATATTTAGCTTAAGAGCGTCATCCGAACTGCAGCTGATGCAGGGTATTTTTATTTTAACTTAACCTAACTCCAACAAAGGTCGAAAGACCGGCTTTTGCCATTCATTGAGAACGATTGCAAAATTCAACGAGTCACCCAAAGCAGATCTCAGAACCACATGACTTATTGTCTAATTGACATACCACTGAAAGAGCTGGACGAGGAGAAGGACTTTAGAATATGGATCGCGACCTTGCTTAACATCTGCTGCACTGCTTAAAGGTAACCAAATCTGCAATATCAGTTCTGTACCTTGGCAAGCGAACTCTCTCTGCCTTAAATGAAGACTGTTTCGCTTAAGTCTTTCGAAAGAGTGCGTGGCCACAACTGCAGTTCTTTACCAAAGCTTGAAGAAACTGGACTGCGAACGATATCAGCATCCTCAAAGGGGCTCAAAGGTGTGCAACCACACTTGTGAGCGGGCAGGGCTCAGTACCCTATGAAACAGGGTTCTCTTATTTTAATATATTTTGTTTGTGTTATAGGCAGCTATGAGGAAACCTTATACAACATTCTGCATCATACGTGGTCAGGTCTGCTCTCTTGTACCCACATAATTCTTCCAGTTAGCAACAATAACAACGGATATGGAATGTCATCCCGTTAATCTACGTTTAACTGGGGCCAGGCTGGACACAAGAAGGTTCTCCTTTCTCCAACATCGGGGTCCAAGCTTGGACTGCTCTGCCTCTGGATATCATTTAAAGTGCTTCCGTAAAGGTCTGTAAAGGAAGCTGGATTGGTATAGCAGTGCACACTATAATACCATACGATCTCTGTGGCCTTTACCACATGCAAACAAATTCTAGTTGTTTTTATACTACTTGCTATATATCAGTGACATTTTTTTGGAAATTCTTACTGTGTCGAATTCATCTCCTATGCCTACTGACATTCACCCTTGCGCATGCATATAATTGTCATGCGTACTTATTTATCTGTAGCATCCTTGTACGCAAACCAAAGACTGAACGACAAACCAAAGTTTTTATCTCTGCTTGTGCCGCTAACACTAGTGATTTCTTGTCCATTTGTAAAAATTTTAAATTACCCATTGTTTCTAAAAATATATTTTCAAAATTTCTGATAAAAGTACGTTGCTTGTAATTGAATAGGGAGGTCGAAGATGTATACCTACATTTCATCCAAATAAAATGAACTTAGTTAACTGAAACCTGATAATATGACAGTTTCTTATCGATACCAACCGGCAAGTCACATGATCGTACTCGAACTCTTCAAAAACCGTCTGCAGGCCTTTGCCTAGCGATGCTTTACATGGCACCGTTCAGGTTCTTAGCATACATGCTCTGTTACTGTTATTGGCATCATCGTAAGATAAAGGTTCACTACATTAATTTGTCCGAAGCATATCATACTCCAAAAGTTTCGCAAGCCACGAAATGACTGGGTTTATCCACTGAAATCGTAAAACTAATGATGTTACAGCCCGTGTTTTTAAATTGTATGTCAGGTCTGATCTGGAATAATCTTCGTTTTTATTTGGTCTCCTATGCGCTGATGGTTGTAAGAAAATATAATCCGTCCATAATTGTTTGTCCATAAGGACCTTAACCTCGGGACGTCGAAATTTGACGTATCAAGATTGTTGAGGGCTGACAAACTTTGAGACTTTGTGGTTTCTACGAGTACAAAAGGGAATTTTTACTGCCTGAGTTTTTAACCAGTTGCACTTATAATCATCTTGTTTCTTACATTAATCTTGACCATCCTAGGCGCGGCAGTCAACGTGAACTACTTTTATTTATTCTGTTGGCACGCAAAAGTTAGATTGCTTCTAGTGTTTTCCTGTAAAGGCCATTAAAATTGAAAATAAAATACCCAAATATAAAAAAAACTTCGGTTGGATAACAGTGTTAAAATACTCCTTCAAATTAAATTCCAGTACCGCCTGTCATACCAAAGGATCAATCATTATTCAATTCCATTGAAACTTTTATCATATTCTTAAATTCTGGCTTTGGGTAAACTCATTTCAAATCAAATGAATGAATAGTCCTACGTCTGTGGAAGAAAAACGACATATCCTTGCGCCTGAGGTTAGAAATCTTACCATGAATTCGACCCCTCATTATTTACGACAACGGAATTGTCACTCTTCTGGCGACTTGCGACAACATGCACAACGTTCACCACTCAGTATCTGCCTGTTCCATATCACATGAAATGTCAACGGGAAATATCAAACGTGGTGCAAATTTAAAGGGATTAAGTAAATGGGGTCATAAAATTAATAATCCTGGAGCATTATTCTAAAGATGCCTCTGTTGCCTACAGTATGCCGTTTAATGAACGAACCTCCTTTCGTCCAAGTTCAGAATCAGCCCTCAATCAAGCAGTAGAATTAAGAATTAATATTTGGTTAGCACCGGAGAAGCAGTGTCTTAAGAAAAATTCGTAAAGAAATAAAGTTATGACAAGGTGTGCAGATAAAATGTACAAATACTTAATAATGTAGACAGAACTTGTCCTGCTAGGTCAACAGTTAGCAATGTTTTGAAATTAATAAACTAAAACAATCAGGAACATCGTTAACAAAAAGGCAAAATAGAAGCGGGCCAAGTGCACTACCCTGAGGCTTGAAAAATAAACAAAATTCCACTGCTGAGGATTCTTCCCTGCCCCACGATTGATCTCATCTGGAATTTCAAGCCTCAATCTTTGCTTATTTCTGAAACTCACGCCGGCTGTGTGCTCCCTGCTCTGCTTTCAATCGCAGAAGGGGCCCAAACCAAAAGCCGAGTTCTTATATTTTCACGTTCTTTTTGAATATCCTAACCAACTCTCTGTTAATTTTGTGGCGATTCTAACATCAATTGCATTTGCCTTGTATGCCCATAATTATGCAAAACGCAGGTGCCTTAAGTTTATTGCCATGAAAAATTGTTCCACGACCTAGTTTCGCACATGCACCGCAAAATTGCGTAGGACCGTCTATCGACGCCTCTAAACATTCGGCCATATTGGCAGGGGATTTTGTTCAGCGAATTAATAGACTAACGGAACAAGGTTGCAACTATCCTTATTCTGCTAATTGTTCACCTCTCACTAAACGGGCAAAAATTCTATGTAGCTCAGTTAATATAGCTTAAGAAGCTACAACTTGCATGGGTTGTTTCAGCGTCCTACAGAAATTCTTAGGGATGGAACAGGAGGTAGACAATCTAAGGCAAGAAATAAATAACTTAAAAAATATATTTCTTGCACACCTGTTAAAAAGGTCCTGTCAGTAAAAAAACCTCGGCAAAGCAAAATTCGTATGCGTGTATAGCCTCTTCAAGCTAACCTAATACTCACATAAAAGCCATCGTGTTTACCGAACCCAGTAAACCAGAGGACGGTTCGCTAGTTCAAAAGGGTGTTCCATCTAGTCCTTGCTCCACGCCCTCATCACTAAGCTCAGATAGCATTTTTAGTTAGAATTTAGAATTAATATTTGGTTAGCACCGGCAAGGTACTGTCAAAGCAAACATTAGTAACGAAATAAAGTTATGCCAATGCGTGCAGATAAAATGAACAAATGCATAACTTGTCCTGCTATGTCAACAGTTAGCGATGTTTTAAAATTAATGATGAACTAGAAAAATTGGCAGTGAAAAAAACTCCTATCATTAAAATGGAGGCAGAGTTCAATAGGCCTTCATTTTTGAATAGAAGGTAGGAGAAAAAACTGAATAGAAAAAAATGGTCAGGTGGTAGATTAGTGTAATACTGCAGTAGCATTTTAGAATGAGATAATGAAACGTCGAGGTGATTCGTTCTTGATCACTTAGGCGTATGAAACAAAATATCATGAAAATGCGTCATGAACTTAAGTCCTCAGCATCTTAGCATCCAGAATTGAATTCTGATGATGGTTAGTATCCAAAGAAACGGTAGAATTTTAGACTGTGGACCACCGAATGTGTACGTCAGAATGACGTCATCGTTTGGATGACTGGTGATGTAAGGAGACATCATAGTTCATGGGCGACTCGAGTTAGCAAAAATATAGTTTCAAGAGGGTTACTCAAATTCCTGATGGTCCTTTATCCGAGTCATGGGGAAAGCTACTGGAAAAAGATGATGAAAATAAAAGGTGAATATAATCAGTGTTAAGATTAATGTGCAGTATTCGCTTGAACGCAGATAGACTAGTTAACGACCTAATTTCAATTGGCAAGTTATTCGAAAGAAAAGTATACCTAGAAGACAAGAAGAGAGATCGTTTACACGTGGAGTATGCAGGGGGAGGTATAATAAGTGCAGAATTTCTTAGGTTATAAGGAAAACTAACGGGGGTAATGAGAGAAAGCTTGCGGAGAGTTGAACTATTAGTAATAAGCGAGCCTTACAACCCAGCGCTACACCGCTGCTGGACGTTGCACCAACATGCGATGTTGATGAGTTTGGTGAGTTTGTAAAGCCAAAGAAGAAAAGGTCTAAGGAGAATAAGTCTTACACGGATTTGGCTCCAGCCTGCCCAACACCCGGTTCATCTGTACCTATCGGACAAAGTGAACTGTTTACAAGTACTCACTCAGTTGAAAGACCTGAGCTGCAAACGGGCGCTCCATTAATCGAAAATATAATGTTTTCATAAAATGGGTCCCAGAGTCAGCGTCAGTTATTCCTAAAGGAGAGGGTAAAACATGACTTAGAACTCCTTCAATTGTGTGCATAAACGTTGCTAACGGATGGCAATTCCATCAAAATTCTCAAGGCATATAGAATAGGGAAGGCTCTGTCAACACCCGATTCTAATCTTTGACCAAGACCTCTTTAAATCATCTTGGAAAACGAAGCACAGACACAGCTCCTGCTACGAGGTCCGCATTATGAAGTTTTTTTAACGGTAATATGGGCTTAAAGTGTGAACGAAAATGCGACGATTAATAATAGCACTGAAAACATGAAGGACCAATGGCGAGGAACATCTCAAAATAAGGGACGGATATATAGTTCAAGTGAAAAGGGCATTTCTTTGACCGAAGGCAGTCACTCTGACAGCCAAACTGTCCCGTTTCCGAAACCGAAAACGTGCCAACGTAAAATAATCGACCTCAATGCCAGATCTCTGCTTAATAAGATGCCTTTGCTCCAGAATCTGGTAAACATCCACCGCCCTGACTCTGTAATAGTAACAGGGACATAGGGCAACACTCTGGGTATCCGACTTTAAACTCTCTATTCTAGGCTACGCTTACATTCGCAATGATTGACACGAGGGCCGTGGCGGAGGAAGCTGTAGCTATGTTAAGCAACCACTTAAATTTCTGCCGTTTGGACTTTCGACAATTTACCGCGTTAGAAGAGAGCTGTTGACTCCGAGTTGTCCTAAAAGATTACTAATTTTTACTGGTTGGTTTTTTCTATCGCCCACCCAATGCCAGCGAGGATTACGATCTTTGTCTCTCGCAGACATTTCATGCCGCAGCTGACTTAAATCTGAAGTACTGCTTGATTGCAGGTGACTTCAATCGTCTGAATGTTTGAACTGATACTTTTTACCAAGTTCTAGGTCCACTCATTTCTTGTTTTGTTCCCCGTAAGAAATAATTTATGTCAAGGATTAATTCGATTTCCCTTTATCGTTCCACAGTAGACTGCATAGACTCTCTTGTCAATTTTATCTACAAAACGACACTTTTGTCCTCCCTTGAACCAACAAATCTTTGAAGAGGCTAAGAGGCTCTCTGACGAAAAAAGACTAGCCAATGAGGTCAACTTTGCCAAAAACCCTTTGTTAAATGTTGCAAAACTCTTTTCGCGCACAGTCAAAGCGTGGAGAAAAACTCAGTACCTTGTACTTCGAGACGCTTTTGGAAACCCTATAGTTGACGCTAAGTTGACGGCTGATAGCTTCAATGCGTTCTTGTCCAGAACTTTTTGTGAACATTCAGTCGCCCCCTTTCCAAACATCCAGGTTTTGACCGGTGGTGGTTCCTCGGTATACGCGGACATAAAGAAATTGGATAAGAGGCTGGTCTTATCAGAGTTATCAGTTAACCTGTTTTCCTGATTGTCTTTAAGACAAGGAATGCAGTCGCGATTTTGTTTTGCCTTATTAACGTAAGCAAAAAACCTTTTCGAATTTCTTGGTATGTCTTTGAATATTTCTGACTCAAAGGCTGATCTTTCTTTTTTCAGAAAATTCTGACACCGATTTCGCTGTTTCTTAAAAGCGGAAAATTGTTCGGGTTGTTGATATCTGACATATGTTCTCCAAAGTCTTCTTTTCTTCTTGAGATTCCTTTTTATTTCCGATGTCACCCCCTAGGGTCGGGAGACGCTCGATTGCCTTGTAAGTGTGCAGAATTTCTCTACCAACTGCTAAATCAAGTAACTAATGAAGAACCAGGCAGCGTTTGGGTCAGGTTCATGTGCAGGGCTCCAGTCTATCCCATTCAGTAATTCTTTCATTTTGGGATAATCCCCTTTCTGAACATTTCTATCCCTAACTGCATGACGTTTGGGTACAGAAAAATGACTATACTCCCAAGCAAGAACACAATGATGACTTCATCCATGCGGCACGTAAGAACTTAATGCAAGGATGCAATTGTCGTCCCTACTTATGATTAAATCCAAAAGCGTGACTGTTGCCCATTTCGGAACCACGTCTCCATTGTGACATGTTGGGTAAGAAACTCGAAATTTACCAACTGAAGTAATTTCTGTTCAAATGAATTTTCCGATCGCTAGCAGTACATTGATACCCAATCGATATCGAGAGCGTTGAAATCTCCAAGTATTAATAAGTGTTTGCTACGGCAGATTTGCTTTTCCTCTGTGATGAGTGCTTAGTCCGTGTCTGATCGCTGTCCTGGGGGTCGATATACCACGGCAATATGGAGGTCTGGTTGGTTTGGGACTTTAAGTTTACAACTAAGTATTTCGCTCGACGAGTTCCTATTTGGCAGGGGCCCATCCGGAATGAAGTCAATGCCTTCTCGTATGAACATTGCGATTCAACCACCCCTATAATTTTTATTTTTAAAAAGTTCTTTTTACTGCTCCATATTATTTGAGCCAGCCCAAATAATAAAATGGAAAAATTAGTTGTACTTTGCATAAATGTCATTTGGAATTGTGCCCAGCTCGTCGTTTTCTATTTACTGTATGAAATTAGCTGCAATTTTAGCATTTTTACGTATACTCTTGTAAATTATAAACACACTTTTTTCTATTAAGTAAACCGAAATTCCGTTTAGTAGTTTACCATGTTCCGCAAGCGACTCGCTAAAAGACGCACGTTGCTGCTTCCCCTCCATCCTTGTGTAGTAGAGTAATGTAAGAAGACATATCTAGAATATGCGAGACTTCACAGCCCTCTGTAGATATTATTAATTCATAAATCCCTTTGGTAAATATTGAACCTCTTGCTCCTCTGATTGCTCAAGCCTACACCTCGAACTGCAATAATCGGTCGTCTTCTGACGATAAAGTAGATTTTTTTGCTTCAAGGAACCCTGACCAATACCTCCGACACAGTTATTCAGCAATCTTTTCAAGTCATTGGGATAATCAGCTCTGAAACCGAAGAATGGATAAAACGCAAGCATAATTTTATGCTGCGTAATATTCCAAATAACATCTCTACTTTCGACGGGGCGCGATTGCTTCTGCAAAGCTGTGGCTTGGGATTCAGAGTCACGCACGCTAAGCGACTGCACTCGCACAGTCGTAATGCCTCCATATTAGTCAATCTTTTTTCCTTGATAGAAGTCGACTTAATACTGTCTAGGAAGGAGATTAGTAGAGAATTTTGTCATAAATGGCATTCCTGAGTTTTCCCTGACCTCACCCCAATGCAGAGAAAACTTAAAAATTTTTAAATGGTTGACAAAGCAACAGAAAAATGACTACCTCCGTTGCCATGTTGAACAAATCGCCTCCAATGTTATATTCGGTCTCGCCGTCTGAATTTCCATATACTCTACACGGAAACCAACCTTGATTGATCTTGTGGGATCCAAAGACAAAAGTTCTTCTCTTTTTCGATCTCAAGACTGCAGTACTTCTCCTATTCCCACACCAATACCGAGTTTACACGTTACTCCTAGTAAACCAACGCAGACTTTTAGCTCAAAGTCAAGTCCGCATAAATTCTTTGACCACCCGAAAATCGCAAAAAAAGTAGCCTACCCACGAAAAATACTCCTTCATGATCGTCTACATCTCCCAAAAACATCCCCATCCCAACTACCCCGAATTTCCATCTATCACCCAGACCTCATACTGAGGTTGATACACGAAACATGCAAGCATTCTCTTCCATAAATGGTGCTTCTGTGCCACTAACAGTAGTGCCTCCCCCACCGCGCAGCCAATTTTCTCCACGGTTGTTTACCCAGTTGTCTCTTAAAACGAAGGGTCCTGCTGGACAACTAGACTCACCTGACCTTCTGTGTCAATTAACTGGGAATACTTTGCAGTTTCCTGTCCAGAGATTTCCAGGAAAAGTCCGAATAGCTAGCAGTAGTGCTCAGTTTCCCTGTCTGTCATTTCCACCTCCATATTTTACTCCCCTTTGCCCACATCAGGTGCATTCTACCCTACAACCTTTTTTTCCAGGACAGGGTGGGAACACCCGCCCCTATTTTCAGTGGCCCGTCAACCGCTGGATGATTAAGCCACCCTCGCTCAAAACAACCATCTTGCCCACCTACACTGTTCGTTCTAAATGCCAGATCCTTGCTCAATAAAATGCCCCTGTTTCAGACTCTAGTCTTCGTCCCCTATCCAGATATTTTTATAGTAACTGAAACATGGACAACACCTTCCGTAGCCAACTCCGAACTCTCTTTTATAGGTTAAAATTGTACTCGAAATGATCGCCGCGACAGCCGTGGTGGAGGAAGCTGTAAGCAAGCTGTTAAGCAAGCACTGGCATTTCGGACCTAAGACTTTCCATAAATTACCGCGTTTGAAGAGAGCTGTTGGCTTCAAATTACCTTAACAAATAGGAACTCTTTACTCGTTGGCTGTGTCAATCGCCCGCCAAATACCAGTGACGATTTCGATCTTTTTCTCTTAATAGCATTTCACGCCGCAGCTGAATTATATTTTAAGTATTGCTTTATTGCAGGTGATTTCAACCCTCCGGACATTCGATGGTTTCCGGTCCTTTCGGCCCCATAAAGTTCGAGGACTTACTCTAGGCCGTAGATATTGGCATGTGGACTCAGGTTGTTGACTTCCCTACCCGAGGATCAGAATACTTGATCTTATCATCTGCAGAGGTTGCCTGCCTTTGACAGTGTCATCATAGGCCCACTTGTGAGGTCAGACCATGATATAGTAGTTTCTACACTACAATTTGAAACCGATGAAACGTTTTCCAAAAAATATAGCTTTTTCTTCGATTTCCGATTTGCACTTTCGGCAGAATTATGGTTAAATTTTAACTCTCACGACTGGTCTGATTTCTTTCTCTGTCAGGAGGTGACCACCTGTACCAGTATGCAGTACAAAGTTTTGGATCTACTTATTTGTCGTTTTGTTCCCCGTAAGAAATTAATTTATGTCACAGATGAGGTTTATCTCCCTTTATCTTTTCACCGTAGATTGCGTATACTCTCTCATCGATTCCATTTGCAAAACGAAATTTCCGTTGTGCCTTGATTCGACGTATTTGTGAGCAGGTAACGAGGCAATCCGAAGAAATGTGGCTAGCCGATGAGGTCAAATATGTTGAAAACCGTTTGTTAAATGTCGCGAAACTGATTTCACGTGCAATGAGAACCCATAGAAAAACGAAGCATCCCGTCCTACTAGACGCCTTTAGCATTCCTATAGCCGATGAAAAATTGACGGCTGATATTTTTAACGTTTTCTTGTCCAGAACCTTTATTGAAAATTTGGCCACTCACTCTTCGACCATCCAAGGTTGGACCGGTGCCATCCTCGAAACCATAACTTTTACCATCTGGGACACAAAAGTAGCCATTCAAAGTTTTTGCCAATCTCATAGTTCTGGACCAGATAGCGTACCGATCATTATTATATAGGCGGATATTAATGATATTTTTCCGTCCCTTATGTGTAAAATAGTTAATCTAGCTCTGGAAAGTGAAACCTAACCCAGTGTGTGGAAGGAATCCCACATTCTACCTATTTAAAAACACGGCCAATTAACGTCATTTGACGACGTCAGGCCAATCAACCCACTTTCCGCAGCTTCAAAAATCTTGGCCACCTTGATTAAAAATAAGATGCTTCATCACTTAACTGAGAATTACTACTGAGTGCGGCACAGCATGGGTTCCTCAAAACAAGGTCTTGGGTTACCTGTCAGCTCTCTTTCTTTAATCACGTTCTACAATCTAGGGATAATGCCTTTGCACTTTACATATTCTATTCCAATTTCACCAAGACCTTCGATCCTATTGACCATGCCCTTCTTCTGAAACTCTCCTCTTTCGGTATATGTGGTAAACGTCTGAGCTTGATATCTTCTTACTTGAGCTCTTGCACACATCACGTTAAGATCTCTAATGTTGTTTCAAGCCCCGCACGTTTGAGGAGTCGATTTATTTCGGCCCGCATTTATTTTGTCTTTTTGTCAATGATGTACCAGGTTTATTTCGGAATGGTAGGAACTTTATGTATGCGGACGATTTAAAAGTTGCCTATCGATACAAGCCGGCAGATCGCGACACCATGCTTGATCTATTAAAAAATGATCTTGAGGCCTTTGCCCAGTGGTGCTGAACATGGCACCTTTCCATTTCTTGGCACAAATGTTCCGTTATGGTTGTTGGCAACAACCATCAGGCTCAAATAAGCATAGATGGCCACGATCGAAATGTGCCTGGCGTTGTTAAGGATCTGGTCAAATCATATTCCAACGATCTCAATCTTTCAGAGCATTGTGCCCTGATTGTCTCCAAAGAACGCAGAACTACCGGATTTATCCACCGAACTTTTAAAAATCTTGATATTAGACTGCGCCTTTATAAAATGTACGTTAGGCCTGGCCTGGAATACTGCTCATTTCTATTAAGCCTTCTACGCGCTAGTGAATGGAATAAAATAAAATCGGTCCAACACTTCTTTACAAAAAGACTTTTATCGTAAGTGCACCGTAATCTGTCGTATCAAGAACATTGCAGGCTTATAAACATTGATCCCTTAAGGTTTCGCCGAGTACAGAAGGGACTCTTTTTACTGTTAACGCTTTTGAATATTTGTAAATTTAATCCCCTTACCAATTTGGGGCAGCTTGACCCCACTCGGTGCAGCAGTCACCGCAGTGTCTTTTTATTTCTTCCATTAGCTCGTACAGTTCAGTATCATCGATTCTTTTCAGTAAACACCATAGCCATGTGGAATAAACTACCCCAGAATGTAAAAATCCCGTGAAGTTGTTCTTTGTTTAAAATAAATATTACTAGTTTTTTGCATTCAGAAGAGCTTCCAAGAATTCTGGGCACCGACACGGTAGAATCTGTTAACCAGTACGACGGAGTGCATGGCATCTGAACCCAATCCCAGGTTCTACCTTGAGGGCTATGGCAACGTCTTTGCAGCCTTCACCCGTTGACTTCTTTGGCAGACAGCGAGCAGCCGTCCACGGATGAACTCTTGCCTGGGGCAGAATCTCGTTTCCTAAAAAAGATATATAGAGACTGCGAACAGGGTGCACTTGCCTTAACCCTTCCCTGATCTGAACTGCTATCATCTCACAGAGAGCAGTTTTTTTCTCCTGAATAACATAAAGATGGGAAAAACACTAACAGTAGATAGCCTAACTAACGAAATGTCTATATCAGAAATTGAGGTAGTAACAGGGCAGGCATTTTAAGGTGTAGGTTCTATTTGATTAATTAAATTGATGCATAAAAATCTGTTTAATAAAAAAAGAGTTTTCTGCAGATTAACTTATTGATGGAAAAAGGGGGTTAAAAATAGGGCCAAAATCTGACGTTTCTTGTTATTCAGAATTTTCCATACGTCAATGAAAGCTACAGATCAAAACATTTTGCTTTTTGCGCAATATAATGATAGACATTTAGGAGATTTTGTACTGCCAGCCTGATCCCCGCTGAATATTTCGTTTGAAAATGCCCGTAAACCGGCATTAAATACAATTATTATTATTAACTGCAGGCACGTAATTGCTTTCTGCTCATCTGCAATGTTCATTGTACCAAAATTCCTCATAAAATTGCATCAAATTGGAATTTATTTATCAGCCTAGTCAAATTGACTACGCAGGCAATACACCAAATAAGAACTGACAACCACCCAGCGAATCCCCAGTGCAAAACTTCGTAAAGATCTCAAATTATCCAGGACCTTCGACATCTCCCAACGGATGAGTAGTTCCTGGATATTCTTCACACCACTTTTTGGTTTTAAGCAGTTTTTTGAAAAAAAGTAGACGCATTTTTGCTAATATTGCTTTTAAATACTCGCCACCTCCAAACCAAGTCTGAACTGGTCGTTATGCGCTCGAAAGAGAACATAGGTTTACGTAGTGTTTTTAATATTCATGGACGCAAAGCAATTGTTTCCTAGCCGCACAACCAGTAATGGCACTCCCTTAAAGGAAAGCCTTTTGAACTGCTTTTGTTATAAACACCTGGCCCTCAATCAGTGTATAGTCACAACCAAGTACTAGCAAAACGCGTAATGGCAGCGGATTCCGTCGGCTACGAGGATGACTCTTGTATTGGATGTGCTTATATTTTATTGAATGTCGATAAACTGGAATATGAGCTTGCAGACTTAAGGAAGATCTTGCAATAGAACAATACTAGACAAAATGCGGTAAGAAATACTGCATTTAAAAAGGCAGTGACCAAAACAGCAAAAGTAAAAAAATACAATTAGTAAAAAACTCAATGTTCGGACGCGAATACCCATAAACGAACGTATAATAGGCAACACAGTCACTGAGTCCTACGGAAGAAATCCAAGAATTCCAAGCAGCAATCCTATCTCTACACAATCCGGAATGTTGGCAGGAGATATACACGCATTTGCCTATAACTGGAAGGGAAGAGATTAAGTTTTTTAGGCGAGTTGTATATGACAACGAGCTTTGATTCTTAACCATTTTCGTGGCTGTCCTTTGTACTCGTTCGGGGCATTTCTGATCTAGAACTGTCAAGTGTCTCCGGGATTGTACAGCATAGTTCAGATGCGGCCGAAAGAATGTTCTGAAAATCTCAGCGAACAGCTATTCGTCGAACTCCAAAATGACTCATCTGATGGCGTGGAATACACTTATTGCACTCTTCGCCACTCTTGAGCAGTGAGAGGACGGTTTTTAGGTGGTGGTCGTCAGCATGCCAAAGGTCTTTTTTTGGGTTTTTAACGTCTTGTAAGGTATTACCGTTGAGAAAGTAGCTTCTACTATCGGCAGATCCAGATGGGTTGCTTAGCGAAGTTTTGCACACTTATCGACTTTTGAACCGCAAAAACGAATGATTCAACCACTCCTCCCAGCGAGTTAAGTTGATTTGCAGTTTATCATCGTCGGCAGGGCTTTGGATTATACTCAGATTTTTCATGTCGTCGGCAAACATCGCTGCTTCACATTTCATAGATCTGACGCAATCATCCACGCACAGTAGAGAATGTATTGGTCCTAGTACTGAACTCTGAGGAACCCCACTCTCGAACGCAGCAGAACTGGACCTCTCTTGGCTGAAGCCCACAATCGGGCGGTGACGCACGAGGACGTTTTCGACCCATTTGAGGAGCTTACCTCTCATTCAAATTATTTCTAGCTTGTAAAACAGTCTCTGGTGTGGAACAGTGTCGAAGGCCTTTTGAAAGACAATGAAGGTGATGTGAACCATGCGTCTATCTTCAAATGCTTTTGTTCAGCTCTGGAAAGATTGCAGCAAATTTAACGTGCAGTTTCTTCCTTTTCGGAACCCATGTTGACAGTTTGATAACAAATTACGAGTCCCTTGGAATTGCATCAATTCACACTTGATTATCCTTTCCATAATCTTGTTGAGGATGCATGCCAAGCTTAGTGGTCTATAGTTTGTCACTGACACCCGGCTTCGGCTTTTGTATGAGGCCGTTATATGACCAACTTCCAAACGATAGGAAGTGGGCAGGAGTCAAATGACCTTTGAAATGTCACTGATACGGGTGCGGGAAGTTCATTGGCGAGTTCTTTCAGAAGCTTGGGAAGAAGCTAATCTTGCTGGAGACTTTGACTCTTTTTAGTTCCTTTTATTTGTTTCTGAAAATATTATAATAAATAAATAAATTGTATATTTAATGCCCAGAGAGCCCCGTCATTTCAAACTTAGTATCACGGTATATATTTATACAAAAGGATAATTGCTGCACTATAGTAGCAGCCATATTAACAACAAAAATGAGAAATATGGTAGCCATATCCGATTCCGAACGATTTGCCATTTTTAAAAACAATTTTGTCAACAATCTTTGACGTATACGGTGAACTACAAAAGAAGCAGTAAAAAAACTCCTACGGTTAAATCGGAGGCGGAATATTATTCCATA
>WEDG01011548.1:0-11510 GCA_017591395.1 Schistocephalus solidus
TGTTGCCAAAACTCTTTTTCGCGGACAGTAAAGCGCAGAGAAAAAGCTCCAGTACCCTGTACTTCGGGCAACTTGGAAACCTATATAGCTGACGCTAAGTTGACTGATAGCCAATGCTTTCTTGTCTAGAACTTTCAGTGAACATTCAGTCGCCATATTTCCAAACGTCGGGTTTGGACCGGTAACGTCCTCGAAAAGCATACTTTTACCCTCTGGGACGTTACCGTAGCCATTCCAGCATTCTCGCCAACCTTACAGTCCTGGGACGAGATTGCGTCCCGGTCAGCGTTCTAAAGGCGGATGCAAATGATATATTTCCGTCACTTCTGTATAAGATATTCAATCTTGCTCTTGAAGTGAAACCTTCCTATTTTATGGAGAATCGCACATTGCCTATACCCAAACACGGCCGAACTACGTCATTTGACGACTTTAGGCCAATAAATACACTGCCAGCAGCCTCGAAGATATGAGAGACCTTGATTAGAACAAGTTGATGCGTCACCTAACAGAGAATAACCTACTTAGTGCGACTCAGCATGGGTTTTCTCGAAAAAGATCTTGTGACACCACCAGCTCTCTTGCGCTGATCATGTGCTGCAATCTCTGAGGATAGTGGTTTTGCAATTTGCACGTTTATTTCGACTTCACGTAGGCTTTTGATCGTGTTGACCGATCTCTTCCTCTTTGAAACTTACCTCCTTCGGCATAGGTAACAAGCTTCTGAACTTAATATCCTCCTATTTGAATGATCGCGCACAACGGGTAAAAATTTCCGATGTTATCTCAACCACGCACGTGAGTGCTATCAGGTTGGAGCTGTACATGGCAGACGCACGTGAGGAGTGGAGTTATTCAGGGTAGTGTACTCGGCCCGCTTCTATTTTTGCCTTTTTGTGAACGATGTTCTGATTGTTTTCAGTATGGTAGGCCCTTTATGTACGCTGATGATTTAAAAGTTGCCTATCGTTATAAACCGGTCGATCGCCACATTGTGCTTGAGCTCTTAAAAAAGGGATCTTCAAGCCTTCGCTCAGTGGTGTCGCACATGGCGTTTTTCGCTTTCTTGACACAAATGCTCCGTTATGGTTAGTTGTGACAACCATCAGCCTCATCTAAGCATAGACGGTCATGACTTAAATGTGCCCAGGTTTATAACGGATCTGGGCATATCATATTCTAGTAGTCTTAATCTGTCAGAGCACTGCACCCTGATTGTCTCTAAAGCACGCCAAACCACTGGGTTTATTTTCAGAAATTTTAAAACCCTCAATATTAGGACCAGCCTTTATAAAATGTATGTCAGACCTAGTCTGGAATACTGCTCGTTTCTATTTAACCTTCTGCACGCGAGTGAACGGAGGAATATAGAATCAGTCCAGCACTTCTTTACTAAAAGAGTTATTACTTCAGAGCACAGAAACCTGTCCTACCAACAACGCTGTGAGCTTACAAGCCTCGACCCGTTGTGGCTTCGTATATTACAGAAGGGACTATTTTTACTGTTCAAGCTTTTAAACGGTTTTACTTTAACCCCTTACATCCCTGAGGCAGCTCGACCACTGTCGGCGCACCAATCATAGAGATGTATTCTTATTTCTTCCTTTGGCACGTACCGTTAAATACCGTCAGTTTTTTTCGGTAAACGCTTTAGCAATCTAGAATAAACTACCCAGAAGTATTAAAATTCAGCCAAACTATCCTTTGTTTACGAGAGCTGTCACAAGTTTTCTACATTCAGGACACCTTCCACGAATTTTGGGTGCTGATTCTTTGGAAGCTCTCTTCCGTTCTGATGGCGTCCATGGACTCTGAATCCTATGCCGGACTTCATGCTGAAGGCAATATTGCTGGCTCTGCAGTCCGTTATCGGGTTATTCCTCAGTCTACAGCTAGCAGCCGCTTGCCGGCATACTTGCTGCTAGTACAGAATAAATAAATAAATTGTATATTTAAGGCCCAGAGAGCCCCGTCATTTCAAACTTAGTATCGCGGTATAAATAAATACAAAGTGGATAATTGCTGCTCTATGTGAGCAGCCATATTAACAGCAGAAATTAACAATATGATAGGCATATCCGATTCAGAACGATTTGCCATTTTAAACAATAGACAACAATCTTTAACATAAACGGTGAAGCTAGAAAGAAGCAGTAAAAAAACTCCTACGGTAAATCGGAGGCGGAGTTCAGCGAGCCGCCAATTTAAAAAAATAGGAGAAAAACTGCTTCACTAAACATTAATAGCTAGATGCAATGGGATAGATCTGTACACGTATGAGGGTTCGGAACGCTCCATGTCGTGTGAGAGATAATATAGCAGTCAGAGCTACTGTTTGTAACCACCAATGGAGGTGAGAGAGGACGGACTCATCGTGGACCAGATCCACAACACCGAAAGGAGAAGTACTACACCGTGCACCTGTGTCAACACTTCCCTGTCCTAAACTTTAATCTGTTCAACAAGATGCAGTATTTTCTCCTGAAAATACTTTAAAGAACGATCAGGAGTTTTTTTTCATTGTCAGCTTGACCCCCTACTGTATATATCCCTTTTGACCTTGCCTGTAAACTGGCAATAAATAAATAAATAGATGCTTTCTTGCCTGGGGCAGAATCCCGGTTCCTAGCAAAGACAGAGAGACTGCAATTGTGTTAGCCCTTCCCTGATCTGAATTGCTATCATCCTTACAGGCGATAGTTTTTTCTCCTGAATAACATAAAGTATGAAAAACACTTATTATGATATATATTCAGGAATTTTTTTCACTGCCAGCCTACCCACTGAATATTTCATCTGAAAATGCCTGTAAACCGGCATTAAATACAACTATTATTATTATTATTGAATTAGCCTCTAAGATAGTCTTGCAAGTGACAGACAGAGTGAATCTTGTGCATTTAGCGAGTCAAACTCTGCAAAAGCTGTTGCTCAACTGTTCCGCCACCGATCCACCTCTTAAAGAGGTTTTGAAATATATTTATTACATAATGAAGCTTAGAATTTGGTTCTCAAAGACTCTGAAAAGGCAGTATTAAATAAATAAATAAATAAATTGTATATTAAAGGCCCAGAGAGCCCCGCCATTTCTAACTTAGTATCGCGGTATAAATAAATACAAAGTGGATAATTGCTGCATTATGTGAGAATATTTAGAATGACAACGAATCTGCCTTGTTAGCTGGGAACTATGTTTTTCAACGACAGTCAAAGACGCTGAATAGGCGAATTGTCCTGATCCCATCATTAAAAATACTCCGTTAATGCTGAGTAATTTTAGTTCAAGAGTATTGTTTAATGGAATTGCAATACACGCGGCTGCGGCACCTACCCATAAGCCATGCGCAGAGTGGCCATCCAGGATCAGCTGCATTTCTGGCCAGGAACTTTCGCCGCCAGCATAAATGAAATATCGGAACCTTATTGGTGGGATGCCGATTGTAACAATTTAACGGATTCATAAAAATTGAGAGAAGGAGTAGACGCGATCATTGGGAAAAAGGACTTTTATTTGTCTGACGTTACGGATTCCAAATCGAACCCAACTTCAGAGGCAGTATCAGATACGGGTAATGAAAGTATTATGCACCGTAACTGTCCAACAATAACCATCTGAAATAAAAGTCGCCTTGTTTGGTTAATGCAAAATATGAATAAACAGATAAACAGAAGGACTAAACTTTGTTGAAGATATACAGTAACAGCACAACCTTCAAATTACGAAGCGTTTTTCAAAAGTGAAACAAACTTAGCTCAACTTTCTGCAGACCACAAAATGAGTGCAAATAGGACTTAAACGACAAATTGAGGAGAAGACAGACAATCAGCTACATGAACGACAGGTGCAAGAACAAACAGATATTTTTAGTATTTAGGGAACAAAACGATTTCAACATGATTGAAAAGGACGATAAGGCTGAGCTATTTTCGATTAAACGAATTTGAACTAGACCGACCTCCGAACTGAATTTAATAATTAATTATCAAAAAGCGTGAATTTCAAAGAAGACGATATCAGAAAGGTACTCATTGCACTCAGTGCATCAAATTCTGCGGATTCCTAACGAATTCCGAGAAAAGTACCGCAAGAGCTTGTTTAAAAAATCGATAGACCGCTTTGCGCAGTTTCCAGTCGTCATTTGATAAGGGCATTCTACCCCTGATTGGAAAGTGGCGAATTTTTACCTCATTCAAAAGAGTGAGTTAAAAACGACTGCTAACAATTATCGACTGGTAAACCTAGTATGCATTTATTGCAAAGCTATTAAATGGATAACAAAAAGGTTGCCATATACTTCTTCAAACTGAAAATACATCCTTTACAATGTCTAACATAATTTTCGACATAATAATTCCTGTTTGACTAGCAGGATCTATTCATTTGAGCAATTTTTCTAGACGTTAGATAAGGACACATGAGTTGACATCATTTACATCAATCTGAAGCAAGTTTTCAATCGTGTAAAACAAAACCAGTTATTTCACATGGTTAGGGAATCTGTGATAGAGAAACCAACTTAGTTGGATAGAGGACTATTTGCTCGGTCGATCATAGTTTCTGCATGAAGAGCAGTTTTACGACGTCTGCTGATATCAAGCCCCGTTTTACTTCTGTTTCGCAGGATCTGGTAGTTGCGAACGTATAAAAACTTCTATTTAACCAAAACAGCGAAACGGAGAATCACCTCGGACAAGTTTAAATATATCAATTCCAGAAGTTCTAGCCCAAGGTGTACTTCACTTTTGACGAAAAAATGTACGAGCGGGTGACAGACACACCAATAGGTTCATTGATTTTGGGACTCATAGCTGAGGTGGTCCTTAAACTGCTGCAGTTACTTATCCATCAGTTGACCCATCGGACACTAAAAATAATTTCAGAAACAAATATTGACAGAAATGCGTGAACGTCCGATGATTATAAATTATAAATATCAGGGATCGAAATTTTAGACTCGATATGTGGATGATACCTTCAACTTAATTACGCGGAATAAGGTGCTTAAATTTTAATGACATCCTTAAGCCGTATATATGGACATAAATTAGTGATGGAGGAGGATGAAAACAACCAGCTGACCTTTCTAAATGTATGCATCTGCCACAAGGATTGAAGTTACATACAAATGAATTGCCTGGGAAGGGGTTAATAAAAAAATACTGAGTCTTAACAGAAATCACAAATTTTAGTTACGTATGGACTCTATGCCGGGGGTTAGGAGGCCTAACTGAATAAATATATATTGGACGGGTGCTTAGAACTATTGATTACCCACGCAAGTTCGTCAACCGGTGCCCTCGCAAACATAAGAGGCATAATTTAACCAACCCTAACTTTTGGCAAACACTCCAATGCTTGAAGAACGTCCCATGAGCCGTCAAAAAAGTCTCACACCACTAAGAGTTTGATTTGCATAAAGACTGGAGTTAACCAACAAACGTCAGGTCATGAGGCCGAAAGGCCTACTGCATGGCAAGAAACTTCCGAAGTTGTTTAATTAAATGCGTGCAGCTGCGGACAAAACGACTACGTCGAGAAACAGGGAATTTAATCCGTGTGTGAACGGCTAAACATGCAAAAAACGTGAGCAGGAATTATACTACACGTCAGATCGCCGCTCAATCAACGGAATCCGATTAGACCTTAAAGTTAGAAAAAGGACAAAATTCTTGTAAGTGATACGAATATATGAGCCAGTGAGTCATATTGCATCGGTTCGCAGTTAATTCTCAGGCGCAATGAGCACTTGCCTCCATAGATTGTGCTGTGATTTTGTCTAGACATAGTAGTAAGTAGCATGGAGAGGACACAGGCAACCAATAGATACCGTGAAAGTGAGCTCAATTGCCGAATAATCGTCAAGCCAATAATCAGCAGTGGTAATGAGATCACTATGATACATATCGACGAGCAATCACTGCATCAAATACGAACCCCAGTGATAATAATAATAGTTTTATTGAAATAGCATCTCTTGGGCGCCGTCAATCTACTTAGAACACAGGAAAAAACATAAAAGAAACTCCTTCTTTCTGCTGCCAATTAAGCTTTGTTTTGGTTTTAGGCTTGGTTCACAGTGTGCGAAACAAGGATTTTTTCAAGTACAAAAACCTGTTTTTAAAGGCACAATAATGGCAAACTATTAAAATAAATAACTTTACAGCATTCAAATTAATGGTTCATGTTAAGATATTTTGGGTCAAGAATAGTCGGTCACTTATGAATTTTCGAATGCTCAATCAACAGGGGAAGAGTCAATCGCGGGCTATTTGATTGTCCATTACATCCAATCAGATGCGAGTGCCTCCAAGTGCATCTTTCTGGTGTGTAGTGTAACGAACCACAGTTCCAACAGAATTTTTCAAATGGAACGGCAACACTTTTCGCGCGGATCCAGGATGGAAATGGTGTAATCGATGGTCTCTGGAGATGGCCGGTGTTCCTACCATTAATAATGCTGACATCTCCTCTCGTTACCGCTATCGTACCGTCTCGAATGGCCCCCTGACCGTCAGTATCTCCACGATCCTCACCCAAATTCGCCAACAGAGTTGCACTCCCCACCGCTATCTAACTGATCATTCGTGACCATCCACTCCAAAAGAATCGATTGTAAAGGTCCCCAGTATTCGCTTGTATCTTTATCATTCTCTTTTATTGTCTACAATTTGTTACTGTGAACACATATCCCTCACGTTATAAACTTATTCTCTCCTTCTATTTATACATGTGTGTCTGATAAAGTTTTGAACGATTCTGCCGACGTTATATGGCTCAAGCTGGTCCTAGTGATATGCTCCACAGCGTGTGCTATCCTTGACATACTCGGACGCTACAGTTGCTCGGCGATTAGTAAGGCTAAGTTGAACTTATCTGTAAAAAAAGTTAGAAACGGTTAATGGGCATAAAGCGTTCAATTTCAAAAAAATCAACTGCCACCTGCTAGTCATTATATTGTGTTTGATAATATGAGATTGGTTATTGACTGATCTCGATCAGAAAATAATTGATGAACGATTCATGTCTGCAAGCTTATTGAGGATATATACCCTCAAAAGGTTATTAATTTGGCTCAAGTAATCACTACGGTCGGGATAAATGTTGAAATAATTTAGGTGTTCGCTACACGAGTCATGGATATGAAGAGCATAAAATAGAGCGCGTCTGTATACAACAGACGATAATGGGTTTAGTGAATGCATGCTGGTATTTATTGATGAAATTATTTTTAGCATTAGAAGGTTTAGCTCATGGCTTTGATAAGAAAAGGAAAACCGAAATTTATAATCATCGGATGTTCACGTATTTCTGTCAATATTTGTTTCTGAAATTATTTTTAGTGTCCGATAGGTCAACTGATGGATTAGTAACTGCAGCAGTTTAAGGACCACCTCAGCTATGAGTCCCAAAGTCAGTGAACCTATTGGTGTGTCTGTCACCCGCTCGTACATTTTTTCGTCAAAAGTGAAGTACACCTTGGGATAGAACTTCTGGAATTGATATATTTATACTTGTCCGAGGTGATTCTCCGTTTCGTTGTTTTGGTTAAATAGAAGTTTTTATACGTTCGCAACTACCAGATCCTGCGAAACAGAAGTAAAACGGGGCTTGATATCAGCAGACGTCGTAAAACTGCTCTTCATGCAGAAACTATGATCGACCGAGCAAATAGTCCTCTATCCAACTAAGTTGGTTTCTCTATCACAGATTCCCTAACCATGTGAAATAACTGGTTTTGTTTTACACGATTGAAAACTTGCTTCAGATTGATGTAAATGATGTCAACTCATGTGTCCTTATCTAACGTCTAGAAAAATTGCTCAAATGAATAGATCCTGCTAGTCAAACAGGAATTATTATGTCGAAAATTATGTTAGACATTGTAAAGGATGTATTTTCAGTTTGAAGAAGTATATGGCAACCTTTTTGTTATCCATTTAATAGCTTTGCAATAAATGCATACTAGGTTTACCAGTCGATAATTGTTAGCAGTCGTTTTTAACTCACTCTTTTGAATGAGGTAAAAAAATTCGCCACTTTCAATCGGGGTAGAATGCCCCTTATCAAATGACGACTGGAAACTGCGCAAAAGCGGTCTATCGATTTTTTAAACAAGCTCTTGCGGTACTTTTCTCGGAATTCGTTAGGAATCCGCAGAATTTGATGCACTGAGTGCAATGAGTACCTTTCTGATATCGTCTTCTTTGAAATTCACGCTTTTTGATAATTAATTATTAAAATTCAGTTCGGAGGTCGGTCTAGTTCAAATTCGTTTAATCGAAAATAGCTCAGCCTTATCGTCCTTTTTCAATCATGTTGAAATCGTTTTGTTCCTAAATGCAAAATATCTGTTTGTTCTTGCACCTGTCGTTCATGTAGCTGATTGTCTGTCTTCTCCTCAATTTGTCGTTTAAGTCCTATTTGCACTCATTTTGTGGTCTGCAGAAAGTTGAGCTAAGTTTGTTTCGCTTTTGAAAAACGCTTCGTAATTTGAAGGTTGTGCTGTTACTGTATATCTTCAACAAAGTTTAGTCCTTCTGTTTATCTGTCTATTCATATTTTGCATTAACCAAACAAGGCGACTTTTATTTCAGATGGTTATTGTTGGACAGTTACGGTGCATAATACTTTCATTACCCGTATCTGATACTGCCTCTGAAGTTGGGTTCGATTTGGAATCCGTAACGTCAGACAAATAAAGTCCTTTTCCCAATGATCGCGTCTACCTCTTCTCAATTTTATGAATCCGTTAAAATTGTTACAATCGGCATCCCACCAATAAGGTTCCGATATTTCATTTATGCTGGCGGCGAAAGTTCCTGGCCAGAAATGCAGCTGATCCTGGATGGCCACTCTGCGCATGGCTTATGGGTAGTGGTGCCGCAGCCGCGTGTATTGCAATTCCATTAAACAATACTCTTGAACTAAATTACTCAGCATTAACGGAGTATTTTTAATGATGGGATCAGGACAATTCGCCTATTCAGCGTCTTTGACTGTCGTTGAAAACATAGTTCCCAGCTAACAAGGCAGATTCGTTGTCATTCTAAATATTCTGGAATCAATGAAAGTATGCGACCCTTGTGTCCAGTCGATAATCTGTGTGTTAACATTTTCGGCTAGCGGTACGTCTTCATTTGATTCACCTCTTGGAGTAATGCAAATATTGCCTTAACGGCCTCAGAATTTTGATCGGCTGCCAGGCATACGGTCAGAAACTCGAGGCTTTGTGGTCCACATATCTGTGTTCGTAAACTCAATGCTTTACAGTCGCGTGATCAAGGAATTCAACGATATGTTAAGGTGATTCCAATTTGTAGCATATTGGTAGTACTGCTCTCATTTTATGCAAATGGTGTCTACAAAAGTGCTGATATTTCGCACTGAATATTTCACCCCGTATTAGTCCAGCCGGAACCCTGTTTATTTAAAATGCATGAAATATATTCTATCAATATTTGAAGGTAATCCAGTTGCCTGGATATTATCGGTGAATTTGTAAGATGACAGTTGATTTTTAACCGGATAGATTTTCAAATGGTAGTTGGATTGAAGTTGCTGGACCATTGTGCGGCATATCCATTCCACTGTCTGTGTTCAGGTCTGTTGTTGCCTATTGGAACCAGTCATCGATAATTTTCTTTATTTTCGCCAGATTTCTTCGCAAAAATACACCCACCTTTTTATAGTGTAGCTGTTCATTGTACTGTGTACTATAGGCCACCTCTATAAGCGTGATCTCCAAACATATTTTCTCCCCGCTCAGTGATTGTAGGTTGCTTTCACCTAGTTTAGATCTTATTAGGAGTTCACTTTGAGCTATTTCCATTTCTTTTCACCACGCTTGGAGTGCGATTATCCTGCTCAGTGGTAGCTCTGTTTGTTATTCATTCCCGATTACAAAAATTTAACGGTCTTGGTTGGCTGACCTCATTCTTTAAGTTTTTATTCGACCATACATGTAAACGTGTAGGGTGGTGATGGCCTCATCCTCAAGTAAAACGAATTTTTCCATATTGGTAGGATAGTTCCATCTCATTGATGCATTGCATTCCAGTGCAGTAAACCGCTGTCTGTAATAAACCTACCACAAAGCAAAATCCGTATTCATTTATAACCACTTCAAGCTAACATACTACTCGCATTAAACATATTTTGATTGCCGAACCTAGTTAACCAGAGGAATTTTCGCTCCTTTCGAAGGGAGCCCATATAGTCCTTGCTCAACTCCACCAGTACTTAGTTCGGGTAGCATCAGCAATAATCTGGCTTTACTGCCCATCGATACATCGCTGGTAGACCTTGCACCAACATGCGATGCTGAAGAGGTTGGCGAGTTTGTAAAGCCAAAGAGTAAAAGGTCTAAGAAGAACAACTCGTGCAGGGATTCGTCTCCAGCCTGCCCAACACCTGGCCAATCTGGACCTATCTGGCCAAGTGAACTGGTTACCAGTACTCACTCAGCTGAAAGATCTGAGTTAAAACTGGGCCCTCGCAGGCATTGTCAGATGAAAATATTCAGTGGGTAGAGGCTGGCAGTGAAAAAAAAACTCCTGAATATATATCATTGTAAATGTTTTTCCTATCTTTATGTTATTCAGGAGAAAAACTGCCGCCTGTAAGGATGATAGCAATTCAGATCAGGGAAGGGCTAACACAATTGCAGTCTGTATGCAGTCTCTCTTGTCTTTTGCTAGGAACCGGATTCTGCCCCAGGCAGAAAGCATCCGTACGTTGCTCATCTCTGCCGAAGAAGTCAACGGGTGCAGGCTGCAGAGACGGTGCCGTATCCCCTGCAAGGTAACACCTGGGATCAGGGTTCAGATGCCGCGCACTCCGTCAGACAGGAAAACAGATTCTACCGTGTCGGTGCCCAGAATTCTTGGAAACTGTTCTGAATGCAAAAACTAGTAAATAGTTATCTTAAACAAAATGAATAAATCCGCTGGAATTTTTATATTATGGGGAAGTTTATTCCACTATGGCCATGGCGTTTACCGAAAAGAAACCGTCGATGCTTAATCTGTGCGAGCTAATGGAAGAAATAAAAAGACATTGTGATGACTTCTGCGCCGAGGATGGTCAAGAGCTGCCTCTACAGTGGTAAGGCGGGACTAAATGTACGACTATCAAAAAGCGAAACAGCAAAAGAGTCCCTTCTGCACTCAGCAGACACCATAAGGGATCAATGTTACCAGAAGCCCAGCGTTCTTGATAGGACAGATTACGGTGCTCAACGATACGATGTACCTTTTGTGAAGAAGTGCTGGACTGATTCTATTTTCTTTCGTTTCCGCTAAAGGCGCGCAGAAGGCTAAATAGAAACACGAGCAGTATTCCAGGCCAGGCCCGTAATCCAAATTTTATACAGGCGAGCTCTCACATCAATGAAACCAAAACGTGCCCGCTTATAGTATTCGTCTTCAATGCCAGATCTCTGTAATAAGATGCCTTTGCTCCAGACTCTGGTTTCATCCACCGCCCTGACATTGTTATACTTACAGAGACA